>PVLD010014388.1:0-52668 GCA_004027595.1 Dinomys branickii | reverse complement strand
AAGATAGTAGGGAATTTGCACTGGATGCTGTATAATACAAAGTTATCTTCACTTCTGTTAATACAAAAATGATTGAGGAAATACAGAATTATAGAGAACATAGAAGGGAATTAGCTCTGGATGCTGTCCTACATAATGTTACTTTCACCTTTGTTACTCAGTTACACAGACGATGGCCCATTTGATCATTCAATTTTTCTCCTCCCTCATCTCTGTTGCCCTGCCACTCAATCAGTCATCTTCCCTGTGATAATAACTGTACTTCTGGGTTTATCTATATCCTTGGACTCTCGCCTTGGGAAGAGATATAGCTGCCTCAGACTATACTATAACATACATGGGTGTATACAAGCTGCTATGGTTGGAGGTGGGAAAGCACATATGCTCACATCGGACCATCCGGCTCCACCCTGTCATCGTGCTATGGGTGGGGGCGGGTACAGTCCATGAGGTGCCCTGAGCGGGGCCCTCAGCGGAGCAGCCATGAGGCCCACAGTGGAACAGCCGCGGGGCCCACTGCGGAGCGGCCGCGGGGCCCACTGTGGAGCAGCCGCGGGGAACACCAACTATTTTTAGATGGCCTAAGATTTAGAGCAAAGTTCACTTTACTCCTTTCTCCCAATTCATCTGAATTACTGAATCTTATATTTGTGAACAGCCAGGCCAGTGGATAATGTACTTTTTTTCTCCAAATCTTTTGTCATTTTTGTATGTTTTGCAGTGTTGTTGGGAGTCAAACCCAGGACCTTGCCCCATGCTAAGCAAGCTCTGCCACAGAGCTATACTCCCAACATTGAATAACTGATTTAATGACTATTTGGATTGAGGATAACTTCACCCATTATGAGCTAATTCTATAAATCCACTCTCTTTCACTGGGGTTTTGGGCATGTTGGTTTGAATTTATGTAACATTTTTAGTTGAAAACTTTGCAAATAGTTGTTCTGGTGGATTGGTTAGAAACAGTGTACCTTGTATAGTATAGTATACTGTGTAGTATCTTCCATGAGCAGGATTCCATTTTGTCAGTCATAGCGGCACACAGAAAAACATTGGCTGCATCATAAGTCTTAGGGCAGCAGAATAATTTTGAATAATTGCCTGTGAAAGAATGTTGTCAGTACCTATTGTATAACATTAGCTTGATTCTTCTGGTATAAGACTTCTGAAGGTAACTGAATAGCAAAAATGAATTGTACGTACCTCAAAGGCTTCTGCATTAGGAGGTAACTGACGGGTAGGAAGTTAAAAGCACAGATGCAGGTGGTGTTACAGGCCTGGTCAGTTCCGGAAATGAAACAGCCACAGGGCATATCTTGTGAGATGGCTTCACAGTCTTGGTTTGGTGTTAAGTAACTACTCTGTGATCTTTAATTTAGAATTGAGTAAAATTAACATAAAGAGAAAACAATTATTGTTAACTACTCTGTGATCTTTAATTTAGAATTAAATAAAATTAACATAAAAAAACAATTATGTGAACGAGAGGTTTGATCTTTGGTTCCTTCCCTTTTTTTTTAATACTGGGGATTGAAGTCAGGGCCTTTGCACTGAGCTGCATTCCCAGCCCTTTTAAAATTTTTTAAAATTTTGAGACAGGATCTCACTAAGTTTCCCAGATTGACCTTGAATTTGGCAATCCTGCTTCACCCCGGGTGTGAGCCCTCATGCCCTGCAAGTCTTTTTTTTTTCCTGAGTCTTTTGCTTTAAAGCCACCATAGGTAATTATATGGAGTAACAGATGCCAAAGAAACTGACCAGAACCATCTCCTCTTCCTCACAAACGCCTTACCCAGTTAAACATGAGAATTACTTCCCCTTAATGCCCCTCCCATTTGCCTCATGAAATATACATTCTGTTGTTCATCCTTAGTCATACCATGAGCAAGTTATAAGTAAAATTTTGCAGGATGATTCTCAGTTTCTCTCTAGGGCTTGCTATCTAGGCTATACTGGCCTAAAACTCTACCCTCTTGCCTCAGCCTACAAAGGTCTGGGATTATAGGAGAGTGCACATGACTGACTTAAAATTTTGGGTGTTCATTTAAGAGATTTGAACATTTATTCTGTGAGAACACTCTTGGTTTTCTTTGTGTATCTTGGCTGTGTACTGGTACCTTTAAGAAAGATATGCCTGGGTGTGGTGGCACATGCCTAAGGAGGGTCACAGTGAGTTGGAGGCCAGGGTGGATAAAAGTAAGCTGGGGTGGGAGGAGATATGTTCATTTAAATGTTGTCCCTGCCTCCTTGATACTGGAAATTGAGCCTAGAGCTGTTACACTGAGCTACCACCTTCTTGCCTCCTTTTTTGGTGGGGGAGGAGGGACAGTTTTGCCAAGTTTCTAAATTGCTTAGGCCTGTCTGCAATTTGGGATCCTCCTGACTCAGCCTCTTAGGGTACTGGGATTTATAGTCATGTGCTACCAGGCCTGGCCCTAAGCGTCTTTTTAATTCTAGAATTTTTACATTGACTGCTGGAAGACTTGTAATATTTTAGATCCTATTCTCGATGAGTGATACTCTTGTATAAAGTGAGTTTTAATCAGACTGTACTCAGTAATGCTCATTTTAAAATTTTTTTATCTCAATAACTGAATTTTTTTTTAATAACTGAATTTCTGTTACCAAGATTTGTTTTTCTTTTTGTTTTTATAATTAAATGATTTTTAGTATATTTAGAGAATTGTATAACTTTTGTTTTTCTTTTTGGTTTTTGAGACAAGGTCTTGATTTGTAGTTTAGGCCAGCCTTGAACTCACTATGTAGCCAGGGCTGTCCTTGATATCTAGGCAGTCTTCTCTGTTTGTTTGTTTATTTACTTATTTATTTTTGTCTTTTTGAGGCAGGGCCTTGCTGTGCAATTCAGGCTGGCCTTGAGCTCACTTTGTAGTTCAGGGTTGTCTCAAACTCGCAACAATCCTCCTTCCTCAGCCTCCCAAGTGCTGGGATTACAGGAGTATGCCACCATGCCCAGCTTCCCTCAATTTAAAAAAGGAGAGCTAGGCATGGTGACACATACCTGTAATCCCAGCATTTGGGAGGCTGAAGCAGGAGGACTGCTGTGAGTTCTAGGCTAGCCTGAGCTATATAGTGAGATCCTGTTTTTTTATTTTAAAGATTCTTTTAAAAAAAATAAAGATTTACTTTGGCTCGTGGTTTCCGAGGATCTGGTCTGTGGTTGGCTGGCGCCAAGGCAAAATCACCCTTCCAGAGGGTGTGGTAGAGCAAAGCTGCTCTTGACAGGCGGGAAGCAGAACACAGAGATGCCAGCAGAGACCCAGCCTCCCAAAGGCAGCCCCACCTCCCATCTCCAACTGTGCCCCGCTCCTAACACCACTTTCAACTGTGAGCAGCTGTGCTTGACTGATGAGCATAGCCCCCCCGACCCAGTCACCTCACCTATCCAGGCCTCTCTTTGTCTGGTCACAGTGACAGTTAAGATTAACTGGCACATGGAGTAAGAGTACAAGTTCTTTTTTTCTTTTTTTTTTTGCATGTCAGTATCCATGTATTGAAAGACTGTGTCATTGCTAATGAACACTCTTAGCATCTTTTTGCTTTTTCTTCTTTTCTACCTAGGGATCGAGTGCATGCTAGCCCAGTGCTCTGCACTGAGCTGTATCCGCAGCCCATTCTCGGCATCTTTATCAAAATCTGTGTCTGTAAATGTAAGGGTTTATTTCTGGGTTCTCAATTCTGTTCCATTAATCTACTTATCTTTTTTCGCATATTACACTGTTTCCTTTGTGGTAACTGAGTAGTGACTTTTGAAATCAGAGAATATCAGTCCTCTAGCATTGTTTCATGGTGGTATTGGCTATTTTGGGTCTCTTGTATTTCTATATGAATGTTAGGATCAGCTTGTTAATTTCTAAGATTTTGATTGGATTCAGTTCAATCTGTAGACCAGTATTGTCATTTTAACAGTGTTGTCTTTATTTTTGTTTTATTTTGTTTGCTAAGAGACAAGGTCTCACTCTGTAATTCAGGTTGGCCTTGAACTCACTATGTAGTGAAGGCTAGCCTCAAACTCTCAGTGATCCTCCTGCCTCAGCCTCCAAAATGCTAGGATTACGGGTGTGCATCACCACATCCAGCTGACAGTATTAAATCTTCTGATCTACAAATATGGAATACTTTTCCATTTATTTAGGTCTTGAAAACACTGTCAGCACAGTTATGTAGCTTTTAGGGTACAAGTTTTCCACTTTCAGTTTTGTTTTTTGAGATAGGGTTTTGCTATGCAGGTGGGACTGACTTTGAATTCACCTTCACCAGACTGGCCTTAAAATCATGGCAACTCTCTTGCCTCAGCCTCTTGAGTGTTGGGATTACAGGGGTGTACCACCATGCATGGGTGTTTCTAAACTATTTTTATTTATACTATTGTAAATGGATTTTTTTTTTTTGAGACAGAATCTCTCACTGTCATTTAGACTGGGCTTGAACTCATTATATAACCCAGGCTGACTTTGAACTGTAGGTGACCCTCTTGCCTCAGCCTCCCAAGTGCTGGGATCACAGGCATGTACCATAATGTTTGGCTGGAGTTGTTACCTAAATGTCATTTTTGTGTTCATTGCTCATGTATGTAGAAAGCTAATTATTTTTTCACTCATTTGTTCTTTAGTCATAAGTGTTTGGGAGCGTGACTCCTAACTATTTGAGTGTGTTGCTTAATTATTGTGTCTTAATTAGCTACATTTTATAGTACATATTTTGAACTGGTTGTGGTTACCTTAGGCTTAGGTCATAGCATTATATTAGTCTGCCTAACAGGATCGTATCAGAATAGTACTTTGTATAATTCCGTTTATTTAACAACTCATACTGAGTTATAATGCCTTTAGTTCATAATACATATATTTTTAATAGATAAATAAGTTTTGAAGGAATAGTCACTTTTTTTTGAGACAAGAAAAAAAAAGAGACAGGGTCTCACTGTGTGGTTCAGGTTGGCTTTGAACTACTGTGTAGCCAGGACTGACCTTGAACTCTAAGCAGTGCTCCTCAGCCTACTAAGTCCAGGAGTGTAGGCATGCACCACCATGCCACCCTGAAGGAACAGTCGCTTGGTTTTGTTTTATTTCTTTATCTGTTTACTTATTTATTTATTGGATTTTTTTGTTGTTTTGTTTTTTGCAGTTTTTTTTGTATTGGGAATCAAACTTAGGGCCTCACACATGCTGGGCAGGCGCTGTGCCACTGAGCCATATCCCTGATCCTTGATTTTGTTGTAGATCATGAGTGAGTAGCATCTGTAGTTTGGTTGCCACATGAAATTAAAAACAAATTTGAAATCAAACCCTTACAACATTGTTAAGTACTTTATGTTGTTTACCACCATATTTGCCTGTTACTAAAATAGAGAATGTTTAAGTTATTTAATTTTCTTTCAGTTATGAGGCAAAACTTTAAATTTCTAACTTTTATATTTATGAGATTATTTCTAAAATTTTAACATATTTTTCAGGGTCAAATAAATGAAAGCATGGACCATGGGGGAGTTGGACCATATGAACTGTAAGTTTATATGTGAATATTTTCACTGTACTGTTTTTAAGTAGCGTATGCTAGTTGCAGTTCATACCGTACATCAAGTGATTTCAGTAACAGGTTCCTAAACAGCTAGTCATGTTTGTAGACTTGCTTTATTGAATTTGGCTCTATAAAATCTGATCAATGTAATGACACATCCAGAGTTTTGATACTATTTATAGATTTGGAGAAAACAGTACTCATGCACATTCAGAGTATAAGTCTGAGTTCCTTAGGAATTTTTATTAGTTTAATATAGAGAGTTGTATTTCTAACCATTTTTAGCTTAAAGTTTTAGAGGAATTCCCCAACATCATTCAGAGATTTGTGCAATCTTGTGTGTGTGTGTGTGTGTGTGTGTGTGTGTGTGTGTGTTTTGTTTTGAGACAGGGTCTCACTATATAGTTCAAGCTGATCTTGAACTCATTGTGTAGCCCAGGTAGGCCTCAAACTTGTGATGATCTTCCTGCCTCAGCCTCCCAAACACTGGGATCACAGGCATGTGCCACCACATTCAGCTTCAGATTTGTGCAGTCTTAAATCAGCCATTTTAAACAGTGTCTGTTAGGCGAATGTGGTGATTAATCTGCTCCCTACCCACCCAAGGTAAAAAGCTTTGCTGTGGGAGGAGACTGAGAAGATAGATCACACAGGAAGCATTTAAATGACAGTCATCACCCATTTTGAAGTCTTTAAGTCAGACCAGTTATACAGAGAGCCAGGAAAGGGAAAATGCAGGGAGAGAATTTATCAGTAAGAGTTTTTGTAGCTCACAGATGAGCTAATTGTGTAGTTTTTATTTTGGGGGGGAGTAATTTTTAAAAGATTGTAGATTGTCAAAGTTGCCTAATGATGTTAAATAATACCTAATCTCATGAACATTTTGAATGAACTAAATTTGAATAACTGGAAGACTGTCTTTCTCAGCTTAATAAACTTGCTCTAATTTATCTTAGTTTGGGGGTTGTTGATGCTTACGAAAATAGTAGTACATTCTGTGAAGAAGCAGATAAAGTTACCAGCCCCCTGCCCTGTCAGTGAACTGTTACTCCACTTACCACACGGATAGTAAATTTACTGTTGTGTACTTTCCTTTTACCTCACTGGATTCCATTTCTATTTCTCCTTTCTAACAATATGCTACAGATAATTTTAACTTTTTGCAAATTTACTTTTGGTTTTGCTTTTCTTCCTAGTGGCATGGAACATTGTGAGAAATTTGAAATCTCAGAAACTAGTGTGAACAGAGGGCCAGAAAAAATCAGACCAGAGTGTTTTGAGCTCCTTCGGGTACTTGGTAAAGGGGGCTATGGAAAGGTAGGAAGTATTTCTGAAATGAGAGCTGTTGTGTGTTTTGGTTAAATTGATTTTTATACCCTTTCTCCAGCAGTCCAACTCTGTTAGCCATTAGCAAAAGATATGCTGGTGACTTGGTGTGATTTGAGGGATTCAGAAATTGAGTTCTCTTTCCTCTTTCTGCCACCGCACATATAAAAATCTGTCACATAATCAGACCTCAGTCAGTATTTCTTAAATAAATAAGCAACTGTACAAGACAGAGTCTGTTATTAAAGGATTGATGGTTTCCTTTGTTTAAATGGTATCTTGCACAGGTATCCTCTGTAAATATAAACAGACCACTCCTTATTTTCAGGAGACACGTACACTAAATTATCTGTTCCTGAGATCTTAATCTGAATTGGTATTCTTTCACTTGAGTATCTGGAGAAATAAAGTTAGGAAAGGAAAGAATATGAGAAGGAAGACAAAATGTATTTTCCTAGATTTGCCCAAGGCTTACTAATTTAATGCCTTACCTTTATGATGTTCTGCTCAAGAAAACTTATATTTAGCTGTTTTACTTTGAAAGATGGAATTTGGATAACTTCCTTAGGATTAAGTTTAAAAACTACTTATGGTATTAGATAGTGTTAATTTTTGTGAAGTGTGACTTTTATAGTTTATTCTTATACTTAAGGACACATTGTAATGTGTTTTAATCATTCTGCATGTGCACACATGCTTTTTGAACGTCTCATACTTGAGCCGTTGCATGAAAATTTAGAACTAGCCATTTTAATGGATTGGGCAAATGATGATTTCCAACCAACCGTTATTAAAGTTTTATGTGAAATAAGGTGAGAAGCACCCCGACATAAATTTGTAAACTCTTTTAGAATTTTAAGCTCGTGGCTGTGCTCCTTGGAACCATGACAGTTCATTCTAAGGAGGATTTATATATGAAGTACTGTCAGGTGCTGGTCCTTAGACAGTCATTTCCCAACCTTACCACCAGATGGCAACAGATGAAGCAGGAAAGTCCCACGTAACAGAGTTTCCTACAGTAAATCTTAAAATGCTGTCTTGTTCTAGCTGATCATTTTTGCTCTTTATGGTGTCAGTTTTTATAATATAAACTACTATGTCATTTGTTTCTGACAAAAAGAAATTAAAGGAATATGACTTACATAGTTTGGCTTTTAATAACACAAACTTATTTCTTTATTTAGGTTTTTCAAGTGCGAAAAGTAACAGGAGCAAATACTGGGAAAATATTTGCCATGAAGGTGCTTAAAAAGGTGATTCCTCCCCTCTCCCTTTGTTTTCCCCTCCCCTCCCCAAGCCCCGCAGTGCTGGGGATTGAACTCTGGGCCTTGCACGTGCAGGCGAGTACTCTGCTGCTACCGTATAACCATTTAACCTACTTACCTTTATTAGGGATCCACAGTTTTGGCTTAGCTGAGTGTAGTGGTGCATGTCTGTACTCATATCTGTGTGGGAGGCAGAGGCAGAAGGTGTATAAAGTGGAGTCCAGCCTGGGTAGCATAGCAAGACCTTGTCTCAAAATTGAAAAAGAAAAAGAAAAAAAACTGGCGGTGGTGGGGCACTAAAATGTTCAGTTCAAAAAACGTGTTTCTGGAGGCTAGGTTGTAGCTCAGTGGTGAAACATGCACTTTGCATGCATGAAGCCCTGGATTCAATCCTTAGCAACGAAAATAAAATAAAGTATTTCTAATATAATGATTGTCTTAGAATGTGAGATATGTTTCGTTATTTTTATTACTGTTTTATTTCTCCTTGATGAGGTTAGAAGGAGAGCGCTTTCAATTCTTTCTGTGGTAACTCTTAGAGTTCATAATCGGGCTGGGGATATAGCTCAGTGGAATAAGCGCCTGCCTAGCAAGCGCAGGGTTCTGAGTTCTATCCCCAGTACCGCCAAAAAAAAAAAAAAAAAAAAGGCTTACAGAGTTCATGTTAGTCTTCGTGTTATGATGAGAGTTTTACTTTTGTGGTACTGAGGATTAAACCCAGGGCCTTGCACATGCTAATTAAGCAAGTGCTCTCACTCTGAGCCACATCCTTGGCCCCATAGCTAAGGTTTAAAATGTTAACCCTTTGTGCTGAGGTGCACACCGAGCCCTTCTTAAATTTTTTGGAAAATCACTCGCCCGTTCATTCATTCTTTTGTAGTAATGGAGAATGACCGCAGCCCTCACACGTAGCTACACCCCCAGCCCTTTATTTTTTTATTGTTAAACAGGGTCTTACTAAGTTGTCCAGGTTGGGTTTGAATTTGTGATCCACCTCCTGACTCAGCCGTCCCAGAGTGTAGGGATTACAGGTGTGTGCTAGTTCTTCTTTCTTAGTTTACTTCCTCTTGTTTTGGTGACTATCTCCTAGTAGTTCCTTGAGAAAGGGGACCGAAAGATAAATTCTTCACAAATATGTTGTATGTTTGAGAATGTCTTTATTACTTCATACTTGCTTGATTGGGGGTTTTGCACATGCAGTGCTGGGGATCATTTTGGCAAATACTCTACCACTATATTCATACTCTCAGCCTCTGGGTAGGGTTCTGATATTCAAAATAATTTTTACTCAGAATATACTCCATTTTTTTCTTTTCTCTTCCATTTTTTTGGTTGAGACAGGGTTTTCCTATGTAGTTCACACTGGCCTTGGACTCAGTATGTAGCTCAGGCTGGGCTCGAATTTGTGTTGATCTTTCTACCCCAGCCTCCTGAGCGCTGGGATTTCAGGTATACAACACCATGCCCAACCCTGTGTTTTCGTTTATATTGAGAGTTTCTGTTGAGAAGTCTCTTGCCTTTCTCTCTCCCAGTCCTTTATACATGGCTTATTTTTCTCAAAAGTGTTTGAGATTTGCTTTTTTGTTCTACATTTGATAGTAGTGTATCTTGCTTTAACTTTAATTTTTATTCTTTTAATCTTAAATTTTCACACCTTCGGCTCTAGGAAATTTTATTGTATGATTTCCTTTCTACTGTTTTTTCTTCTTAGAATTGCAGTTAGTGAGATGTTAAACCTCCTGTACTGATCGTCTAATTTTTCTTATCTTTTCCATTTGTTCATTTCTTTGTCCTTTTGTTTACTTTCTCTTACTGATTTATTATTAATTATTTCCTGTTACTAATTTTGGTTTTTTGAGACATGGTCTCACTGTATAGCCCAGGCTGGTTTTGAACTGACCATCTTCTGCTTCAGACTCCTGACTCTAGAATTATAGATATATATCTTTGCATCTGGCTTACTGATTGTTTTAGTGACTTTCTTTTCTAAGATTTTTAAAATTATAATTATTCATACTAATTGTACAAATTAATGGGTTTCACTGATCTTTCTGTACATGCAGATAATGTGCTAAATTTATTTTTAAATTATACATAAGAACATAAACGTAGTATATATAAATGGGGAGGCATGTAAGGTTTCAGTATATGCACACTTAAGTGTTCAAATCATTTTTACCTGCTAAGCATTGTGGCACACAGCTGTAATCACAGCCTGAGGCAGGAGAATCACTGCAAGTTCAAGGCCAGCCTGGGCTACACAGTGAGTTCAAGGCCAGCCTGAAACACATAGTGAGACCTTGTCTCAAAAAGAAAAATTCAAATTAAACACTTCCTCAAACATTTATTTCTTTATGGTGAAAACTTTTGTGTGTGTGTGTGTCTTTTTGTGACAGGGTCTCGCTATGCAGTTCAGGCTGGCCTTGAACTCACTTTGTAGCCTAGGCTGGCCTTGAACTTGCAGTGATCCTCCTATCTCAGCCTCCTGAGTGCTGGGATTACAAATGTGCACCACCACACTTGGCTGGTGAAAAATTTCTAAATCCTGTTATTTCTAGTTTTTTTCCCCCCTCGTTTTTTCTTTTTCATGATGGTGTCTCACTGTGTTGCTCAGTCTGGTCAAATAATGTTCCTGTGACTACAGTTGTGTGCTGCCATGTCCAGTCTTCTAATGTTTTTAGAGGTCTGTAGTTACCCTGCCATCCAGTAACACAGCAGAACTTCTTCCTGTAACTGTAATTGAGTACCTCCATCGCCATTCCAGCCTGCTCTCCTGATCTCTGGTAACCACCACTGTACTCTTAACTTCTATGAGAACAACCTCTTACTGCCTTTTTTCAAAGCCGTTGTGTCTCTGATTACCTAGAATTTTCTGTTGGTTCTCTGTACAGCACCCTGTTGTACAGGTACATGATCTTTTTCTCATCCCTCAGAGAATTTTGTTTGGTTTTGAGGTGTTGGGGATAAAAACCAGGGCCTCACACATTCTAGACAAGTGCTGTATCATTGAGCTATATCCCTAAGCCTTTCTGAGGATGTTAATTATAATTCTTTGACACTTTCTATTATTCCTCCCTTGCAGACCTTTGTTAAATGTCTGCTACCCTTCACTGATAATTCATATTTAAGGGTGGAATTGCAGAAGCTGATGAGACGCTTTGTGTATAAGCTTCTGTACAGCTGGGGATATAGCTCAGTGGAATAAGCGCTTGCCTGGCAAGCGCAGGGTCCTGAGTTCGATCCCCAGTACCGCAAAAAAAAAAAAAAAGCTTCTGTACATGTAGTCAAAGGTTACCTGATGTCTGACCAAGAACCTCCAAGTAACAGTGTACATTGATCTTTTATCTGAGTTGAATCAGTTCATGCTGAGAAAAATCCTCTAATCTTTTTTTTTTCCTAGAAAAAGCATTCTGGAGCTGAGTGACAAAAAAAAAAAAAAGGATGGGGACATCTCATCTCTCAACTTGTAGACTTGCTGAAGTCAAGTTTTTACTTTAGCACTTCAACCTGTATCTATGCTTTAATTCATCTCTCTAGGAGTAGGTGTTTTTTTAGCTGGGCGTGGTGGCACACGCCTGTAATCCCAGCACTCGGGAGGCTGAGACAGGAGGATCCTTGTGAGTTTGAGACCAGCCTGGGCTACAAAGTGAGCTCAAGGTCAGCCTGAACTGCACAGTGAGACCCTGTCTCAAAAAGACCAAAAAAAAAAAAAAAAAAAGTAGGTGTTTTTGTTGTTTTTATGCAATGCCAGAGCCTTACACTTACTAGGCAAATACTCTGCTGTGGAGCTACACCCCTACTATCCTACTCTGTCTTTTGTCTTCATTGTCTGAGCTGGAGGTGAGGGGATTCCGTGCATCTTCTAGTTTAGCTGAAAATGTATTAATTGTGTTCAGTTTCTTATTGTTTTGGTTTGGTGCTGATTTCTGAAGTTTGTTACCATAAATCAAAGCCCTGGTGAACCACTACTTTAAAGGCAGTCATTGAGCTAAGGGTGTAGTTTAAAGGTAAAACGTATGTTTAGCATGCTCAAGGCTCTAGGTTCAAACCCCCAAAACAAACAAACACAAAGTGACCTTTTAAAAAAAAAATTGTAGGATTTATGGCTGGGCATGGTGGTGCATGCTTGTAATCCCAGCACTCTGGGAGACTGAGGCAGGAGGATCACTGTGAATTTGAGGCCAGCCTGGGCTACATACTATACTGAGTTCAAGGCCAGTCGGAACTGCATAGTGAAAGCCTGTCTCAAAACACCAAAAAAAGGATTTTTACTGTTTAGTCCTTTTTGTTCCTAATTTTCATTGAAGTAAAAAATTACACAACTTTAAAGCCCAGGAACAAAAACTATGACCACAACTTTATTAATGATAGTTTGAAAAAACTATCTAGATACCCTCGACATTAGTTTCTGCTTCAGTAAGATGGGATTAATACTGTTTTGCTATACTGTTTCATATTGGAATCATTTGAGTTTTATGAGTTTTTTGTTGTTATTGTTGTTTTGTTTTTTGTAAAAGGTATTTGATCCAGGCATGCTAGTGGCATAGCCGTAATCCCAGCAGTCTGAGAGGCTGAAGCAGGAGTATCATAATTTTGAATCTAGCCTAGGCAATGTAAGACCCTATCTCAAAATTTAAAAGGGCTGGGGATATAGCTGAATGTGAAGGTCCTGGATTCAATCTCCAGTACCACAGTAGGTAAGTAGGTAGTTACATAGATAGACAGACAGACACGCAGAGAGACAGATAAGTAGATAGGTAATTGAAGACAGCTTAATAATGTGTGTTCCAGGGCTGGGGATATAGCTCAGTGGAATAAGCGCCTGCCTAGCAAGCACAGGGTCCTGAGTTCGATCCCCAGTACCGCCAAAAAAAAAAAAATAATGTGTGTTCCAGAAACAATGAACAAAATAGTTGGTCAATATTCTAAAATAATTTGTTCATTTTGATACTTGTTTATATCTGATAATCAGGGCTGTCCATATTAGTAATAATAATAAGTCATAATTTTACCTTGAGTGAAGTACGTTTCTGGCACAAGTATCTTTAGTGAAAAAAGAAAGTGTTGGCTTTTCCCCCACTGATGATGGGTGGAGGGAGACTACTGGGAAATCTTAAATACTGCTCAGCCCTGGGCCTCTTATTGGGGCTCCGGTGTCCAACACCTGGGGTCCTCACCTCTCCATTTGCATGCCTATCATTCTTTCCCACTCTTAAGTCTCTCCCTCAGCCTGGTATAAGATTAGATATCTCCGGGCCAGGGATATAGCTCAGTGGCACAAGCGCCTACCTGGGAGCACAAAGTCCTGAGTTCGATTTCTGATGCCAAGAAAAAAAAAAGATACCTCCTTGCTGTCATTGGAAATGAGCTCACAGCACAAATAATGAAAGTGAAGGAAGTTACTAGGGTTAAATCTAGGGTTTTACTTCCTAAATGCCTGAATCAGATGACTGTAGACTCCTTTTGAGTTTCTTCTTTTGGATTTTTTTATTCTGGAGGCAGAGAGAGAATTAACCTCCCTGACCCAAGAATGAGGTAAGAGTATACCTCTTCCCGGCCATAAAGATAAAATCAGAAGAGAAGCAGCTTCCCATTTTCTTGGGTTGTTTGCGCCTAGACATTCTGTCTGAGTTTATTCCATATAGAAATGGTCCCATTTGGGTGTTTGCTCCTGGTAGGGTGTTGAAGAAAACACTATCAACAACCATCCATGTCCCTGTGCTGCCAGTTACAACAGAAATGTTCCCTGGAAGCAAATTACTCCTACCTATAGCTTTTGTTCATCTGCATGATGAATTTTAGACCCTTTGGCCAAAAGTTTGTGGTTCACAAGATTTGCCATACATCTGTTAAATCTTTTTGTTAAACTAATTAAGAGCCTTCTGTGTGTCAGCCCTTCTGGTAGATACTAGGATTTGTCATTTGACACAAATGTCATCTGCCCCATAGTACTGACTGTGTAATCTGCAAAGTAACGATGGATAAACTTCAGCTTTTTCTTTTTCTCAATGGCACCAATGGTGCCAGGGTTCAAACGCGGGACTTGGTGCACATTGGCTGTACTGCTGGGCCATGTCCCCAGCTCTAAGCTTCTTTCTCCTTATTATTAGTTGCGTATTGGTACATTTGAGGCACACATAATGATCGCATTCGTTGTAGGGAATTTATACCTGTACGTGACATTCTTTTCTTCCTCATTCCCCTACCCGATTCAACCCTTCTTCCCCTCCTTATTTACAGAAGTCCAAGATTACTCTTAAAGTTGCACACCTGTCCTTTGTCATAACCCTTGCTCCTTTGGGGGTTAGGCTCTTTTGTGCTGGCTGCCTTCCTTCTCTCCCCAACCTTTTTTTTCTAATGTATGAGGATTTGGATGCGTAGTTGTCTTGTTCTCTGTTTTCTCCTTCCCTTGTCACTCAGTTGTCTTCCCTAGGTCTGTGCTGAGTAAGTGACCCGCAGCCTGGCTCTCCGGTTCTGGGATCTTCGCTCCAGCAGCTTTGCTCTCCATTCCAAGTTCTTCACCCCCCCTCATTTATTTCCTGTCCCCACTGACCTTACATATTCCGAGTAATCCTAACCTGAATAAGCTTAGTTGTCAGTGCTCATTTTTTCCTGTGTCTCGGCTCCTGAGCATTACTGGCAGAAATCACATACGCCTGTGCATTGCTATTGGGAAGAGTTCACAGTCCCAGCTCCAGTTTATGATTCTCCACTCATTTGGATCCTCAGGACTGTCAAACAAAAAAAATTTATTTTTGAGATAAGGTCTCACTACACAGGTCAGGCTGGACTTGAACTCACTTTGTAGCCCAGGCTTGCCTCCAACTCATGGTGATCCTCCTGCCTTACACTTCTGAGTGCTGGGATTACAGGTGTGTGCTACCACACCCGGCTTCCCAGCAATATTTTAATGTATGCTTCAATAACTTTCCATTCTCCAACAGTTGACCCCTCCTTTTTTTGCAATCGTTTTCTATTTATTCCATTTTTTTTTTGTTATTTCTCATGTTTTTCTCTTGGATAGTTTTAATGAGCACTGTATATGGTGAATATTCTCAGCATCATTTTCCCTGGAGATGAGCTCTTCTGATAGGCTCTGCACTTTTTTTTTTTTTAAATATGGAACGCCTCACGAATTTGCGTGTCATCCTTGCACAGGAGCCATGCTAATCTTCTCTGATCCTTCCAATTTTAGTATATGCGCTGCTGAAGTGAGCACTGCACTTCTACTTTCCATAGGAGAAAACGTGTAACACATAATGTAATGCATTACTGCAAGTAAAATAGTTTCACGCCTTTTCCATTTCTACTTGAATTCAACACTTTATCATTAGGGAGTTGTTTTGTAACAATTTTAAAATTATGACTGTTTTATTCTTTTGAGATAAACATTCTTTTCTAAAAGATTTTTCATATCAGCCCCTCTACTTTTTGTCAAGTGCCTTTCTTCCAGTTTGAGGCTGTCTGATGTGATTTATTTCACCTTCCTGTTCTGGTCCCTCTCCAGTCTTAGTGAACTATGTGTTGTTCTTCCTTTCTGATGCCCATCTCTCCCTGGACACCATTGCTTTCTGTCTATTCGGATACTTTGGTTTGTCACTTGCTCTGTTTCCGCCCTCTGACCGTTTTGGCAGTTTGTGTCTTTGGTGTTCAGGATTGAGCATGCAGTTGGCACGAGCTCTACCACCAAGCTATACTTGTAAGCCCTCCTGTCTTCCTTATGTAACTGTATTAATGTCTCTGACATATTTAGGCAAAACCTTCCTTTATTGAAGATCATCTCCCTTTGCCTCCTTTATGGTTGAGCTAGGGTCCACATTACCACACTTCATTTTTCAAGTTTTACTGTTTTTTTCACCCATGAGACTTTAACTTATAACTGTGTTTATTATTTTATATTACTAAGTATTGAACCCAGGGCCTTGCAAGTGCTAGAAAAGTGATGTACCACTGAGCTCCATCTCCAACTCTTTTTACATGTTAGGTTAGGTTTGGTTTGAGACAGGGTCTTACCAGGCTGGCCTTGAATTGATGGTGATCTTGCCTCAGTCTCGCATGTGCTGGGATTACAGGTGTATGATACTATACCTGGATGTGACTCTTCTGTTTCAGTGAAACTTTAGTTCCATAGGTCATCACTGAATTCTCAATTTCTGAATCCAGTGGTCTTTACTTAGTTTATCTTTTTTCTTTGCGTGTCTTTTTGAGACAGGGTCTCGCTATGCAGTTCAGGCTGGCCTTGAGCTCACTTTGTAGCCCAGGCTGGCCACAAATTTGCTACAATCCTCCTGCCTCCACCTTGCAAGCGTGGGGATTAAAGGCGTGCGCAGCCATGCCCGGCTTACTTCATCTTTATCTCTGTTGCATTGAAGCTATTACCTATAGCATTTTGAAACTCTTCTTCCTTGACTGCTGTGATTCTGCTTTACTTTCATTGTATCTCTTAGTTGTCTTCTCATACTTTCCCATAGTTGCTCATTTAAAAACTTAAAACTTCTTAAGTAGTTCAAGAATGATGCACTGACTCAGAAGACATGAGTATGTCTGTCATCATTTAGTAAGGTTAAGTTTGATCACTTGGTCAAAAGAATGTCCAACAAACTTTCCACTGTACCTTTTTGCTTTTGTGATTAGTAAGTGATCTGTGGGATGATAGGAGACCGTGAGATACCCTGACCCAGTGGTTTTATCATTGTTTCCTGCCCAATTCGACAAATACTGTTGTGATTATGAAATGGGGTGTTTCATTCTTACTATTTTCTTGTACTGCATTCTCTTAAGAAGTACTTCTTTCTTTAAAAATGCTTTGTAAGTCTGGGAGTGTGGCTCAGGGATAGAGTATGTAAATATGCATGAAGCCCTGAGTTTGAGCTCAGGTACCACAAAAAAAGAAAGTGGTTTTTAAAAAAAAAATTTTAAGCATCTGTCTTGGTTACTTTTCTTTCATTGCTGAGACAAAATACCCAACGCCCAAAATGAAGGAAGGAAAGGTTTATTTAGCTTACAGTTTGTGGAGGTTTCAGTCCATACTTGGCTGGTTCTGAGGCAGAGTGGCACATGGCCGAGGGCAAACTGTTCAAGGCAGCAGAGCACAGCAAAACAACCAGCAAAAGGGAAGGAATGGCTGTAAGCAGCCTCCTTTTCTCCCCTACATTGTAAACAGCCTACCCTCACCCAGGGGGCGTGAACCTCTCACACAGTCTCCCTGCACTCCTCTTCCACAGGCTCAGGATGTGTACAAAGTAAGCACCCTGGCTTCCTGCTGAGTCAGCCAAACCTCTAGACTCCCCAAGTTGACACAATGTATCAACCATAGCAGCATCAAGCCAGCTGTAGTGGTGTGGTGAATTCCTGTAATCCCAGCTATGTGGGAGGATGAGTGGGCACAGCACTTGAGCCCAAGAATTAAAGACTATCCTAGACTACTCTATTTACGGGCTGGAGGTATAGCTCAGTGGTGTAAGTGCTTGCCTGCTAAGCACTAAGGCCCTGAGTTCGATCCCCGGTACCAAAAAAAAAAAAAAGGAACGGATGTTATCCTAGAGTACTCTATTTGTAAAAAATAAGAAGCAGTATAGACATTTCTCTCCCTCTCCCTCTCCCTCTCCCTCTCTCTCTGTGTATGTAATATGTACCTATTTCTTGTCATTCATTTTGGTTCTGAAATCATCCCGAATTTTGTTAGTTAGCGCCCTATTAAAATGGTTTCTCTGGGCTTCTGAACAACATAAGTCTTTGGTCTCCACGTTACTTTACTGTACAACAGTGTTGTAGGTCGCCTTGTACTTTGCCTGACTCTGACTTAGAATCATCCCTTTCTCCAAGGAGCTCTAGTTTCTCTTGGTAAAGAAAGGTGCTTACAAACTGAAACCTGAGTGTTAGCCTTGCTTTTAAAGTGTCATTTTTCCTGAATCTTGCAGTGGACAGAGCTAGTAAGTTTTTGTTCTTAATCATGTTTTCATGGTTCCGTCCACTTTCACAGGGCTCTTCTTCAGCCTCCTCCTCCCCTCTTCTCTTTCCTCTTCCCACTACTGAGGATTAAACCTGAGCCCCCAGCCTCCAGCACGAGCGCTGCTGCAGGCCTCGGTCTGTTTGTGCCCCGTTTGTGCCCCCTTTTCCCCACGGAGAACCTGTTAATAGCCATAACCATCCTCTGCGTATTTAGTTTTACCATACGTGCATAATGCTGTGAGAATTATCACACCAGTACTACAACCTACAAATCACTGTTAGCTACAGACTTACTACAAACTTACTGTGACTAATTTAAAATTTCTTTGTAATTCTTTTTTTAACTGCACACTGACCAGGAGGACATGCAGCCTAGTTACTTGCCTTTTTCTTCTGTGGCAAAATTATCCGTGCACATTCAGAAGGCGAGAGATTTACTTACTCTGAAGAGAAACCAGAGTGTTTCCATGCATATTCAATTAATTTTTCCTTTTTTGAGAGAGAGTGTCATTATGTTCAGGCTGGCTTGAACTCACTGTGTAGCATAGGCTGGCTTTGAACATGCGGCAAACCTCCTGCCTCAGCCTTCAGGGTGCTCAAATTACAGCTGGGCGCCACCACATGACGCCAAATTTTATGTACTTCTGATGTATGTGTTTTTGTTTTCCTCCTCCATCTTCGTTGATTTCATTTTACTTTGAGAATATATAAAACATTAACATGGCTCAGAAATCGACATCTCTCCGTAATATTTACAAAAATTATTTAGGTAGGAAAAAATGGGTGATAAAACTGTTGAGATTGCTCAGAAAGTATATTCAAAAGTCCTGTTTCCTTCCTGGCTCTTCCACTACTATTAGCTGGGGTATATCTTAGTTGTGTTCATTTTTGCAGGGTACATGTATGTATTCTTATTTCCTTTAAATACAAACGGTGTACTATAGACGTTATGGTACTTTATATGCTCTGTTCCCCCTTATTTCATGAAGATATTTAGTATTTTCATACCCTGAAGAACCATTGTGTGGGTTCCATAGGTCCTTTAGTCAGTATCCAAAGTGTGACTGTTTACTACAGTTCCCAGTGTTTAGTATTGCAATTAATGTGACAACTAATAATCTGTGTACAAGTATTTGCTTCCCATACGAGTAGCAGTTTACCATCAAGGTATCTTCTTAGAATTTAGAATGTCCAAAATAGTACATCATTTTCCCCCCAATTTTTTTTCTACTTCCATTCCTTCTCATTGACTGATACCATTGTCTGTCCTATCACTTAAGTATATTATCATTTCTTCTTATGTCAGCAAGTGCAAATGATGTACTTTTAGTCTTTTCATTTTGTCCACATTTATTTATTTATTTATTTATTTTTGTCTTTTCGAGACAGAGTCTCGCTATGCAGTTCAGGCTGAGCTCGAGCTCACTTTGTAGCCCAGGCTGGTCTCAAACTTGCAGCGCTCCTCCTGCCTCAGCCTCCCAAGCGCTGGGATTCCAGGCGTGCACCTCCACACTTGGCTTTTTTTTTTTTTTTTTTTTTTTTTGGTTATAGGTTTTTAAAATTTCTTATACCATCTTTCCAACTAGTCTCATTTCTTCCCTAAAATTCCACTCTGCTCCTAATATTGTCTTTCTTAAAGCCAAAAGATAATAATTTCACTCATCTCAGTATACCTTCTTTGCCCTGAGAGTAGATTCCAACTCCTTTCCATAAATATGCAAGTCTTCCATTTCCTGGTCTACTTCTCCTGCCTAATCTCTAAACAGTTTTTTGCCTTACTGAATTGCTTACAGATCCCCAGACATATCCTGTCCTGTCACTGGTGTACCTTCCCCATTTCATCTTAGTAACTCTTACGGTATAGCTGAAGTATCATCACTTCCACAGAGATTGTTTCCAGGTCAGATGCAGTTCCCCTGCTCTCATAGAGTGTTCTGCTTGTCTCCACTGACTTAGTTTTTCTCCCCGACTTTCTGGGCTCCCATGCACACTCCTGGTTTGCTTTTTTGGCACAGAGCCTGAGCATAGTAGACACTTAACACTTAATGTATGAATAAGCCTGATCTGCTTATAGATTTTTTTTTAAGAAAATGTGTCTAAGTTTTCATTTACATAGTTACTGTTGAAAAGCCAAAAAAACAAACAAACGAATAGTTCAGATTTGTATAAGAAGTGAATGTCTTTCATTACGCATCTCAATTTCTAGTGGGACTATTCATTATTGGCCAGAAAACACAACATAGATTTTCAGATTACAATAGAATAAAAATGTTCACTATTTTGTTCTTATAGACCATCTCTTTTCCTTTAGGCAATGATAGTAAGAAATGCTAAAGATACAGCTCATACAAAAGCAGAGCGGAATATTCTGGAGGAAGTAAAGCATCCCTTCATTGTGGATTTAATTTATGCCTTTCAGACCGGTGGAAAACTCTACCTCATCCTTGAGTATCTCAGTGGTCAGTACACAGTTTGGTGTAATTATTTGGATTTGCTCCAGAGACTGGGTCAAAATACTATTTTCTGGTGGAAAATGCTTTTCCCCATTGTGAACAAATAGTTCATGAAATTGATGAGTACATTGAAAGAAGGAATTCAGATGTGAACAGATGTTTCTATTTGCAGAGGAATATGAAGAAACTTTGAAGAGTAAGCTTTTTCTTATTTGCAGAATTTTCTCTGAATTCCTTTCTAATCAGCCATTTAACAAAATAATTGATGTAAAGCCATCAAATTGTGCTGGGATAAAAGTATAATTCAAAGGCTGGGCAGGGTGGCACACATCTATAATCCCAGCACTCGGGAGGCTGAGGCAGAAGGATCGTTGTGAGTTTGAGACCAGCCTGGGCTACAGAGTGAACTCAAAGCCAGCCTGAACTGCATAGCGAGACCCTGTCTCAAAAAGACCAAAAACAAAATGTATACCTCAAGCACTAAAATACCCCTCTCTAAGCGGAGTGGAAACACTAATTGAAAACACTGTTTAGGACAGTGAGCACATTTAGGGCTACGGTAGGGTTTAATTCATTGTAGCATTAGTGATAGGGTATGCGGTTTACAATAGGGATTGTCTGTGTTTTCCCGGGCCTAAGGTCTGCTAGGAACTTGTTGTCCCTGCTATTATTTCTAGATCACAAATATCTTTCCAGTAAACATACTTTGGACTTGTTTGTAATAGCTTGGTCGCTTGAAGAGAAAGCTGCAGGATGTAGCAACTTCATTGTGACTATCGCCATTATTTTCTTTTTCTTTTCTTTGTGGCCATTTTTTTCTTATAATTTTATTTTGACATAATTTCAGACACATATAAAAATTTTGAAGAATAGTACAGAAAATTTCTGTATATCCCTCATCTAGATTCTCTAAATGTTACCATTTTATCACATTTGTTTTGTTTTATCCTTCTCTCTATGTATATGTATTAATATATATACATATACACACATAATTTTTTTGAACTGTTTTGAGTGTTGCAGATGTAATTTCCTTGTTCTCCTAAAAGTTCATGTTTATTTTCTAAAAATCAAGTACAGTATCTTATGGACTATACTAAAATGATCACTGAAAAAAAAAGAAATTAACATTGGTACACTATCTCTCTGTAGTTTTCTGTAATTTGGAATAGTTCTTCAATCTTTCTTTGCCTCTCGTGAAGGTGACGTTTTTTAAGAATTTGATAGAGTTATTTGATAGAGTGCATCAATCTTTAGATTTATCTGATGTGTCTTTAGGATTAGATTCAGGTTATGCATTGAAGTGACTTTGTACCCTCAGTACATCAGACCAAAAGCACATGATATTTGTATCTTACGTCAGAGTGAACTGATGTTCACTTTGCTCCTATGCATTAAGTCGGTATCTTTGGTATTTTCCCTTTGTGAATAATAAGTCTGTTTTGAGGAGATATTTAAAATATCTCATTTCTCATCAAGCTCTCACACTCATTTTGGCATCCATTGGTTCTTGACGTGACAGTTAGCTGTGATGTTTGCCAAATGATTTTCCTTATCCCATCATGCCTCTTTCATATTACTTGGCATTCTACTGTAATAAAGAGCTTTCCTTTCCCATTTAAATATTTATTTATTTATTTATATCATTGTAGACTCATGAATTCTAAGCTTATTCAGTAGAATATAAGCCTTTATCACTATTTATTTTGTTGCTTAAATTGTGCCATGCTTTTCACAAGGCCCCTGCCAGGTTTGTTCCATTTATTTAAAGTTTCAGACAGTATAGATTATTAGCATTCACTAAAATTAGTGAGATTGGCTTAATTATCTAGTAACGTTTTTCTATTTGTAGATAAAATGTTAGAGTGGCTTTAATCAAGATTCTTTTTTGTTTTTAAGTTCGGGTTTAGAGTTTACATATTTTCATGTTTGTAGATAGAAAGCCTACAATTCTAAGGCAGTCCTAGTTTTTAAACCTAGGATAAGAATACAGTACTACCAAAAAATAGAATCCTGTAGACTTAGTTCTAAAATCTATCATTTTTCAGATCTAATTTTTATTTTTAAGGGATAGTGTCATTTAATTATGAGTTAGAAGAGAAGTACAGACTCATTACAAGTGGGTTGGAAGTAATTATTTTATTTCTAATACATTCTCCTTTTCTTTATAGGAGGAGAACTATTTATGCAGTTAGAAAGAGAGGGGATATTTATGGAAGATACAGCCTGGTAAGTGAAACTTTGGTGGTTGCGTGGATTCAGGTAATGATTCATATAATTAAAAGTAAAGCCTCATTCCCACTGTGGGCAGCCAAGTGATTCAGTAAATCGATCAAGAGCCAGTCACTCACTCAGAGCGCCAAGGGGGAGAAGCAGCTTTGGGACTGAGCAGCTTTTGGAGGTCATATCATTCCTTTGCCCCCAGGCCTTGGGTGGACCGCTCTTCATACCTGTTGTTCCTAACAGAACCATTCTCATTGCGGCTTTCTTTCCTTGAATGGGTAAGCTGCCTTCCTTGGCTGTGGGTGAGTGTGGTTTTCCAGTGAACCTTTCTGTGTGGAACAATGGAAAGTATCAGAAATCATTTCCTCTTTTTTTTAGACTTTCCAGTTCCCAAGGTGCACTCTTAGGGAAGTGATAAGCCTGCACATCCCCTGTGGATTGATTATATAGCCAGGATGGGATCTGCCCTCCTATTCGTAAGATGGCATCTGCTTCAGATTAAAAATACACACTTCCCCTTGTGAAGCGACAGTACTGGGTAACAATAAATCAGTCTATCCTACACATTAATTTAATAGAAAACAACACTTAAAATGTCTTTTCTACCTTAATTACCAAACTGCATTCCATTGTTTAATTTCAGGCCTTTTCTAACACAGAAGCTGCATTTAAGAGCCTTAGGGATGAAGTACCCTTTTTTGGAGGAGGCTCTCTGAGCCCTGTTGGAGGCTGTGTTTGTGGTCCTGCTGGCTGTGAAACTGCCTCAGTCCTCTAGGACACACCCTCTCCATCCTGGAGTAATCTGCAGGATTGCAACCTTGTTATGCAGCCAGTATTGCAGTGCCTTGTGCTTTTCGAATCCAGACAGGGTTGATTCAGCCCTTTATTCTTTTGAGGTAGATAAATTTGAGTGTCACACAGTTTATAGTTGTGGGCTGGCTGGCAAGAGGGAGGGCAGATACTGTGGGCATTGCTGTCTGTAAATATACAGCGTGTTAACTAAGGGATGAATGGGCTCCTAAGGGTTAGGCTACAAGGTAATTTAAGTCAAGACTTGATCTCTGAGAATAACAAAGTTTCTGTTTCCTATGGAATTTTAAAGTTGTGGGTGGGTGGGAGGAATTTGCTTTGATCTGAATGACTGTTGGCCTACACAGAGCTGAAAGTGATCAGTGATAGTTTAGCATATTCTGATTATCTTTGCAATTTTACCAGTATGTTCAAATGGCAAAATAAAACACTTTATAGTTGCACTAAAAAGAATAGAACATAAATGTCCCCATGCTCTTGGCAGCACCCTGTGCCATCTCTCCTCCCCACACCTCCCTCACCTCATGGATTTGGTCTGTGGTGCATGTTTGTTTCTTTCAAGGAAGTTTGTTCCTTACGTAAATTGCTATGGGTAGATTTTTCTTTTTAATTTATTGAATCACTTTTGTTTCCAGTTTTTACTTGGCAGAAATCTCCATGGCTTTGGGGCATTTACATCAAAAGGGGATCATCTACAGAGACCTGAAGCCCGAGAACATCATGCTTAATCACCAAGGTGGAGATAACATTGTAAACAGTTCTATATTAAATAATCACCCTAAAAATCTTCCTACATAGGTCGCGGTCATTTTCAAAGCCCCATGTTCAGCTCTTTGCTATTATGTGTTTCCTCTCTCAGAGTTTATAGCATCATAACACTTGCTGATATTTCATTAACTGTTTAGGTATTTTTGAGGGATGAGGTTAAACAGATTTGAAGATAATAACTACTTTTACATCTTTTTCTTCTTATTTTTCTAATTATGTTGTGACCCAAAAGCCAGTCCAAACATTAATTTTGGCTTATTCTTTTTTTTTTTTTTGGAGACAGGATCTCCCTATGCAGTTCAGACTAGCTTTGAACTCACTGTGCAGTCCAAGCTGGCCTCGAACTCATAATGATCCTCTTGCCTCGGCTTTCTGAGTGCTGGTATTACAGGTGTGCGCTACCACACCCAGATGTTTTTGGCTTATTCCTTAAATTTAAAAGTAAATTGGGTTTTAATGATGAAAACACAGTATGTATTAGAATCAACACTTTTTTTTTTCTTTAAGAAACAGGGTCTCCCTGTGCAGCCCAGGCTGGCTTTGAACTCATGGCACTCTACCTATGTCAGCCTCCTGAGTGTTGGGCTGACAGGCATGTGCCAACAGTCCACTTTCTGACATTGTATAGAATCAGTACATTTTATGATAAATTTTGCTTGTGTTGGAAAAAGAAAAGTATTTAAATTGAAGCAAAATATTTAATATAGCCTTGGAAATCGAGTGCTTATTATGCATTAGGTAATTCTTGCTACTTGTTTGCGACAACAGACATTAGAGACTGATCTATGCAGGTATAGGGTCAGCAGAGGGAGCCTGCACTGCAGCTGCTTGCTGCTACAGAGGGCTCAGCATGTGCTGCAGTAGTTTGGCCTGGGCGGACCTGCCAGTTCTTCACTCGCACCTCAGAGGAGCAACTAGCAGAGGAGGGTATCTAGGGGGTGGGTAGAAGCTGCTGATCTTTAGTTGTCTGCCGAGTAATGCATGAGTTAGCCAGCTGTCAGACTCTAGGCCAGAAAGTGGTTTATGGACAACTGAGGCCAGTATAAATGGTTCAAATAGTCTTTTTTAAGGATAAATGGCATTGTTAACCAAATCGTGGGAATCAGTGTCTCTCCCTCATCCCATCCAAGATCTGGATTCTGATTCTGAATTTGAAGGCAAAGGATAAAGTGTGAGAGCGATGGGATAGTAAACTTCCTTGACCCATAAGCTTGAGTGTATTAGGTGGGTCTGTGAAAATAAAGGCCCTGTTTACCTTCCATCAGAATGTGGTGTTACGTAGGGCATTGTTTTCCCCTGCTCTGAAATGAGCCTGGGATCGTAGGGCTCTTGGTGGTGTTGAGCTACCAGTTACCAGTAAAGTTGAACTTGAGTTGAAACAATCTTTTTGGGAACAGGAGTTCCACCTTCTGGGGCACAGATGATTACCCCATGCCAGTTTTAATTCTTTTCCTCTAACTAGTAGCATTTAGCAGAGTAAACTAATTTGTTACATTGACTTTCTCAGACCATTAAGGAACTCTCAAGTCGGCTCACTGTGATAAAAGCTATGTATTTGAAGTAGTGTCACAACTTTTGCTTAAAAGGTACAGAATACTGTATGTTTATGAGGGTCTGTTTACTTAAACCAGACATCAGAAAGAAGCTTTCCCAAGACTTTTCTTTCTCAAGATTTCAGAGGATTCTGCATATAGGTGAAGGCAGAGCCTTAGAAAAGCTGTTTCTTTTTTGTTTTATCTTTACCAGAATGATTATATTATTGATAAAAAGTAACTGTGTCTTGGCCTTAGTTAGCTTCCCATCTTAAAGTGTCACCTAGTTCTTTACATCTTCAAGAAAAATTAAGTGAAAGGATAGATCACTGTCTCATGTGATGGGTTCAAACATCTCACATGCTTAAAACTCACAATAATCCTGCTGTAATCTTTCATTGTAGGTCACGTGAAACTAACAGACTTTGGACTATGCAAAGAGTCTATTCATGATGGAACAGTCACACATACGTTTTGTGGAACAATAGAATACATGTGAGCTGCATGTTAAAAGACATATAACTTGTTTGGGGGTAATACCTAACTTTTACCTAAATTAAGTAATAGTGTTGTAGTTTTCGGTAACCGTTGGCTTTGTATGTTGTCTTTCAGTTTAAAAATTCTAATCTGAATAGTATCCAAATGGGTGAATTTTTAGGCATATTATTTTTTTCATTCTAGGGCCCCTGAAATCTTGATGAGAAGTGGCCACAATCGTGCTGTGGATTGGTGGAGTTTGGGAGCATTAATGTATGACATGCTGACTGGAGCAGTAGGTGCACAGTTAAAAGCTGCATGTGTTATGGTCTGTGCTGAGTAGTAATTAAACCACCATAGCAAGGGGCCTTTTCTTACCTTTTGAACATATTACCAGAGGGGTTATTTTCAAAGCTCAGAGATTGGCAGTCAGCAATTTTAAGATAACATTACCTTTACTTATATGGAATTCCATACTTTTAAAAGCACTTTTATTTAAATGCTTTTAAACATGTGTGAAATAGAGGAGGATAGATAATGCATTTGTTTTACAGTGGGAGAAACTGAGGTATACAATCTCATACCTCACTGATGATTGTAGAGCAAGGGAGTGGGAATCCAGGCTTCCTCTTGGCACATTTGGAGCTTCCTCTGTCCCATTGCTCAGAAACTACAGGTCTTTGTTAGCTTGTTCATTTCATAGCATAGATTTTTTTTTTGGTACCAGGAATTGAACTCAGGACCTTGTGCTTGCCAAGCAGGTGCTATGCCACTGAGCTGTATCTCCAGCCTATAACATAAATTTTTGATCTCCATTTATAACTAGTTAATTCAGAAAATGAATGAGAATACTATGTAAACATGTTTTATGTGCTAATTTTTCTTACTCTCTTCTACCCTTAGCCTCCATTCACTGGAGAGAATAGAAAGAAAACAATTGACAAAATCCTCAAATGTAAACTTAATTTGCCTCCCTACCTCACACAAGAAGCCAGAGATCTGCTTAAAAAGGTATTTTTGTTTTTTGTGGTACTGGGAATTGAACCCAGGGTTTCATGCATATTAGGCAAGCGCTGTACCACTGGGCTATACTCCTAGCTCATGGGTAGAGTTCAGTAGGCACTCAAATCACCAACCTTAACTACTAGGATTCTAGTTAGAATTTTTTCCCCCAGAACTGCTCATTGGAACCAGGGCCTTGCACATGCCAGGCAGCTACTACTGTGTGGCCTCTGCAGTCCTTTGTATTTTGAGAGTGTCCTGCTAAATTGGCCAGACAGGCCTTGAATTTTGCAGTCTTTCTGCTTTTGCCTCCAGATTAGTTTAGATTATAAGCATGGGCCACCATACTCAGCTAGATAGAATCGAACATCTGTTTTGAATAAAAAATCATATATAAGCCAGGCTTGGTGGCACAGACCTATAAGCCCAGTGCTGGGAAGCTGAGGCAGGAGGATCACAAATTTGAGCCCAGCCTGGGCAACTTAGTGACTTAATGAGACCTTGCTTTAGAGTAAAAAATTTAGAAAGGGTTGATTGAGAATGTAGCTCAATACAAAGGCCCTGGGTTCAATCCCACTACACCTCACACACATAGAATTATACATAGGTGGAGGGTAGGGGAAGCCTCAGATTTGGAAAGCAAAGTATAAATTTACAGATTTTCTTTTTGTTCTCAGGAAGTATTTGGTAGTAATTAATAAATTATATTTTCTCAAGGCAAAATAAGCAAATTCTGAAAGGAAAAAAGAAACACAGCTTGGCTAATGCTTTTTATTGCTGGTTCCCCCCCCCCCCCAAAGCTGCTGAAAAGAAATGCTGCTTCTCGTCTTGGAGCTGGTCCTGGGGATGCTGGAGAAGTTCAGGTGGGGATCAGCACGGCTGGTGTTTGGGGAAAGGATAATGCTGATTTGTTTGTGAGGGTTGTGTGTAGTTGCTTAGAAGTTTAAGCTTATTTCATGTACATAACTTTTAAAAACTTGTCACCATCTATTCCCCTTCATTTTTTCTGTTCTTTTTTTCTAGGCTCATCCATTCTTCAGACACATTAACTGGGAAGAACTTTTGGCTCGGAAGGTGGAACCCCCGTTTAAACCTCTGTTGGTATGTATACCTGAAAACATGTAGTTTTGAGGGCTGGGTTCTTTTTTTTTTGTCTTTTTGAGACAGGGCCTCGCTATGCAGTTCAGACTGGCCTTGAGCTCACTTTGTAGCCCAGGCTGGTCTCGAACTTGCAACGATCCTCCTGCCTCAGCCTCCCGAGTGCTGGAGTTATAGGCATGTGCCACCATGCTCTGCTGGATTCTTTTATAGAATGAGAAAAGTCTCAGAACTGACAGAAACGTTATGGTTGTTCAAGTTAAAGGAACTTTGGTCTATTCTCTCTTTTCAGAATATTTATGCCATATGGTTGTTGGGTTTTTTTATTTTTGAGATAGGGTCTCACTTGTAGTTTACGCTGGCCTTGAACTATGTAGCCCAGGCTAACCTCAAATTTGCAGTGATCCTCCTGCCTCAGCCTCCCGAAAGCTGGGATTATAGGCATGCACCACCATACCTGGCTTTTGTTTTTTGAGACAGAGTCTTGCTATGTACTCCAGGCTGGCCTTGAATTCACTATATAGCCCAGGTTGACTTTAGACTTGCTGTCTTCCTACCTAAGGCTGGGATTACAGTAGTGTATCACCAAGCCCAGCGAGCAAGGATCTTCAACCCCAGTTCCTTTTTTTTTTTTTTCCTTTCTTTCTCCCTCTTCTCTCCCTCCCCCCCTTTCTTTCTTTTTTTTTCTTTTGTGAGATCTTGTTAAATTGTCAATTGCTGTCAAACTTGATGTCCTTCTGCCTCAGCCCCTGAAATAGTTGAGATCACAGGCATCACCATTATGCCTGGCTTCTACCTCATATTAGTTTATTTTACGTTTTTCTACCCCATTTTAAGTTTGATCCTCTAAGACTTTTTCTTCAAAATGAAGAATATCTATCAGTTAGTTTGCTAATCTTACCATAGCAAAGTACAGTAGTACCTCAGTTCACAAACACTTTTGTTTGCAAAGTTTGGTTCACAAATAGAAGCATTTGGCAAAATTTTGTTTATATTTGCAAACTGCGCCTGGTGACAAATGAACTAAGTTCATGAACCAAGATACCACTGTACTATACCCTGGGTGGCTTAGAAGAAATGTACTGTTGCGTACATTTGGGGGCGAGAAGTCTGAGTCAGGTTGGCAGAACTGGCCTCTTCTGGGATCTGAGAGAGACTATGTCCCATGTGTTTTCCCTGCTGGTTTGCCGGCAGGCGCTGCCGTTCTTTGGCTTAGGCCCATCACTGAGCGCTCTGCCTTTGTGTTCACCTGGTGTTTTACCTGTGGCCGGATTCCTCTTTTTACATACCGGATTAGGGTCCCTTCCTAGTCCTGTGTGACCTCACCATTACTCTTTTTGTCCGCAGTGACCCTACCCAATCAGGTCACATTTTGAGGAACTCAGGTCTTCAGCATACGTCTGGGGCGTGGAGGAGTACAATCCATAGCCATACAGTTGGGAGGGAATGAGTTAGTGTTTCAGTTCTTACCTTTCTCCTATCTCAGAATTCGAGGAAATACAGTTTCTTTTTCTATTTCTTGGGATGTAGGTGGTGGTGGAGGAGAAAGATAACAATGGTGGTTATTATTATTTGGAGACCTTGAAAATTTCCACAAGGATAGTCAACTCATATATTTCCTGCCAAGCATAAAAAATGACCAGTTCATTTTGTGTAAATGTAAACATAACCACTATACCAGTGATGGCGAACCCTTTAGAGCTTCAAGTGACAGGAATAGCCTGCTGCAGCCTGTGTACCATAGGTTTGCCACCACTGTGCTACACCATCGTGACACCTTAAAACTGACAATTTCTGTAGCTGTTTCTCTTTTTGTATCTTTTCTTATTGGTTTCAGCATAGATTCAATCACAGACTGTACATAGTTTGGCGACTAATATCTCTTAGGTCTTTTTTCATTTATAAATATCCTCTCCAGATCTTCCTTTGGGAACTTATTGAAGAAACTGGACTATGTGTCTTGTAGCTTGTGTCCCATTGTGATTTTGCTGATTTGATCCCCGTGATGTGGGGCTGATGGGGAGTTTATCTCCATGATGTGAACTTCCAAACACTGGCAGTTAGATTTAGGTGCTTGATCTGATTTGGATTAAACTCTTGGTATTATGCTTTGGTAAGGAGGCCTAATGTACCATCATTTTTCTTTTAGTAATGTTATTGCTCACTAACCAGTGCCCACTGTGGTAGTTCTTATCCTGGGGAGTTCTGGCTATGCTGAGAAACGTTTTGGTTGTCATATCTGTAGGGACAGTGATGCTGCTAGTCCCTATACCATGGGGGCCAGCACAGGACAGCACCCTACCAAGGCCTAACATGTTAGGCTTGAGAAACTCTAGCCTGATTCCCTGAAGTCACTCAGGGTTTGCAGAGTGGTCTTATTTTACTACCCATTCTTTTATTTATCTGGAATTCTTCCTTAAAAAGAAATGCTCATCAATTTATTGGTTACCCAAGGTGCAGTTCATACAAGAAAGGCAAGGTGAATACAGTAGTACTTTCCCAGTTGTCATCATAATGAAATTAGTTCCCTAGTGTTTTCCAAAATTGACCAATGAATTTTGTGATTTATCTGTATCATTAGGAATTCATGCCTGTTAACGTACTTGGGTTTCAGTCCACTGCAGTTATTTTTACTGATGCCCAGTGTTTCCCATCCCAGAACACTGTGTGCTTCATGTTGGTGCTTCAGTCCTTTTGCCATGACTGCAATGATGTTGCACCAGAGAACAAAGCAAGGAAACTGATGTGGATGTGTTTCTGTGTTTTTTGGGTTTTTTGAGACAGGGTCTCAGTATGTCATTCAGACGGCCCTTAAACTCACCCGTGTATCCGAGGCTGGCCTTGAACTTATGGGCAGTGTTCCTGGCTCAGCTTTCTGCGTGCTGGGATTACAGGACTGTGCCACCACATTGGGTGGAAACTGATGTTTTGTACTTATTTTGTACATTATCTGCTCCCACATCTGGAGCCAGTCATTTCTCCAAGGAATGGTGGTTCCTTCAAGTGGGAAGTAGAATTTAGAGATCACAGGCTTAGCCCTAAGAGTGCTCCGTGTTTGTGGGTTCATCCAAGTGTGTCTTGGAAGTTTTAAATTCAGAAATACAGTGTATTTCATGAATGAAGTCAATGTGGTAATCTTTTATTATTAAATCAGATTTTTTTGATTTGTATTTATTCCACATATTGTATTTGGTGCAAGAGTCTTAACTGGATATATTTGGAAAGAAGAGGATTAAAGAAAGAAATCTGAAAGCCAGGCATGGTGGCACATGCCTATAATCCCACCACTCAGGAGGCTGAGGCAGGAGGATCTCCCCAAGTTGGAGGCTAGTCTGGGTTGCATAACAGAGTTCAAGGCCAACCTGAGACCCTGTCCAAAAAAAAAAAAGAATGAAATCTTTTCTTTTGAACTTAATTTCTACTATTCTTTCGCAAGGAAGCACAGTATTTTCATACATGGTAGACTACTAACCATTTTTGCTTCTTGAGAAATATAGAGGAGCAAAATAAACTATGAAAAGAAACTTGAACGGAGTATCTTTTGTTTCTTTTGTGGTTTTGTGATGCTGGGGACTGAACCCAAGGCCTTGCTCATGGTAGGCTAGCACTCTACTGCTGAACCACACACCTCCAGCCCCAAACTAGAGGACTTTGTAACTGTGATTTAAATCTTCAATACTTTTTAGATTTATTACTAACCTGTAGTGGCCAACTGAGCAGATTATCTCTAATCAGGGATTTAGCCAGTGGCACGGTGTAGATTTATGGAAGGGCGAAGTTGATATTTAGATTTTTTTCCTGGTACTGGAGATAGAACCTGGTTCCTTTGCACTGAACCGTATCCCCAGCCTTTTTTGGATTGTTAATTTTGAGGCAGGGTCTTGCTAAATTGTGCAGTCTGGGTTTGAACTCGAGAGTTTTGCGCCTTAGCCCCCAGCGTGCTGGGGTCATAGGTGTGTGCCACCGCGCCAGCTTGATGTTCAGATTTTTAACAGCAGTGGTAACTGTATACTACCTGTATTTTAGGGTTTAAAATCTGAAGATGTAACTTGATTGTTGACACTTCCCACCTGTGTTTTTTTCTTTGGTCTGTGCCTGCTAAGACTATTGTGATATTACACTCTACCTAGAACTTGGAGATTGTAACACGATTGATATTTGTAATATAGACTGTTTGTCATTTTCTAATAATTGTTTTATAAAGCAATCTGAAGAGGATGTGAGTCAGTTTGATTCAAAGTTTACACGTCAGACACCTGTTGATAGCCCAGATGACTCAACTCTCAGTGAAAGTGCCAACCAGGTCTTTCTGGTAAGTGAAATAATTAAGTATGAGAATAATGAAAATGATCACTTTTAGTTAAAAAAAGTTTCATTCAAAGTTCATAGAGATAACCTGACTAATTTTTAAGCTATCACTTTAAAACTCATTGGTACCTAAAACATAGGTTTTTTAAGATCTAACATTTCATTGAGGGTTTTTATAACATTGACACTTGTTCATCAAAAAAATAACCAAATTCCGCAGCCAGGCATGGTGGCGCATGCCTGTAATCCTAGCACTTGGGAGGCTGAGGCAGGAGCATCTTTGCAAGTTCAAGACCTGGGCTACAAAGTGAGCTCAAGGCCAGCCTCAACTGCATAGGGAGACCCTGTCTCAAAAAGGTTAAAAAAAAAAAAAAAATTCTATGTAATCATTGGCCCCAAATCAGAAATGTCACACATGCTGAGAGAATTCTAGTTTTAATATGGCCTAATTATGAATGACTATATTGGAGGTGATAACGTCAGTTGCTTATTATATGCATATAGCTATAAAAAACAATTTTCTTTGAATTTCGTTATTTAACAATTTTTTTTTTAAGACAGGCACTTGCCGGTTTGCCTGAGCTGGCCCTGAACTCCATGTCCCTAAGGTGCTGGGGTTGCAGGTGTTGGTCACCTTGCCCAGCTACCTTTTTTTTCCTACTCCTATCAGGATGGATTTTATTTCTTGGCTAATGGAACTAAATAGAATAGTTTTCTTGATGTCTTTGCCTTAAGAAATGGCTGGACATTGGCACAGGGATGTAGCTCAGTGGCCGAGTATGTGGTGCTTGAGGGACTAATTTCAATCCTGCCCCCACCCCAAGGCTGCAGCATGGTTTACAGGTGTGAAATGATATTTGAGGAGATGCGAGAAATTACACATTGGTAATTATTTCACTTGGTTTTATTTGTATTTTCTGTGGTGCGGTGGATCTTGCCCATGGCCTCACACATGGTAGCATCCAGTGTACACTGAGCCACAGCCCTGGCCAGCATTTGATGATTATGGGTGTGCATCATGTTGGTGTATCAGTTAATACTTTTTTTTTGGTACTGGGAATCTAACAGTGTATCAGTTATTGAATATGAAATTTCTTGATGTATATAAAAATGTCACTCTGTAGTCCATTGTTAACGGCTGTCTTTCAGGGTTTTACATATGTGGCTCCATCTGTACTTGAAAGTGTGAAAGAGAAGTTTTCCTTTGAACCAAAAATCCGATCACCACGAAGATTTATTGGCAGCCCACGAACACCTGTCAGGTATTTTAGACTCTGTTATTCTTTATCTTTTGAAAAATCTACAGGACAACTGCTTAAGATATTTATGCTAAATTATGCCAGATCTGTCATATTCTTTTTGGTTAATGTAAGCAGAGCATCTATATTAATTGTATTACAAAGGGCTACTAGTCTGTGACCAATCTAAGTTACATAGTTCACCTTCCCTCCTAAACATAAGCTGCTACATTGGCTAATGCTCTTTACCTATTCACTCTAAATTTATTGTGCCCTGGGGCTATGCTACATGCCACATGTTACATGGTTATATAGGCACAGAACACATAATGCATAAATTCTCCCATCTGATTAACCTTACAGTTTAGTGGAGGGAGCCACAATAAAGATGTGAGTACACACAGAAAACGTGTAAGTACAAACAGTGCTGAGTGCTATACTGAAAAGAACAAAGCTTAGTGTGCTGAAATATGCCCATTTCCCACCCACTGGGGAAGCTGAGGCCAGAGGATTGTTTGAAGCCAGCCTGAACAATTTGCTAAAGTCCTGTCTCAAGCAAAAAAAATGGAGGGTAGAGACTGTGGATGTAGCTCAGTGGCTATAAAACCCCGGGTTCAGTACCTGTCACGGCGGGAGGGGAGTGGCAGTGGAGAGCAGAGGAAAGCAAGGGCACTTCTGCTCCCTTCTAGTCAAAGGATAAGGGTAGCTGCGCAAAAACACGAGTTCACGGATGTTGCAGGCTGAAGAACAGCAGAAGCCCTTAGGGAGGACAATGCCTGGCCTTGCCCTGAAAATGAAAGGGACACAATGTTCCTGCAGTGAGGTGAAGTGAGGAGAAAAGTGACAGTTTGGAAAAGTATCTTACTTTAAATGTAATGGGAACCTGTTTTAAGTGTGGGAATAAAGTTACTTAAAAACGTGTGTCATTCAGGGTTTAGGGTTTGAGTGTCGACGTAGAGACCAGTTAAGACATTCTAACGATTATTCTAGTGGAGAGATGGCTCCACTTTTGTGTCTTTATGCCAATCCACGTGAAAATAAGTTTACATTAAAGAATAAATGGCTTATCTCTCTTTAAATATAAGGGAAGTACTTTTTGTTGAGTTGATCCTTGAGACGAATGAATGATAGCTCTTCCTTGTCTTAAAGCCCAGTCAAATTTTCTCCTGGGGATTTCTGGGGAAGAGGTGCTTCAGCCAGCACGGCCAATCCCCAGACACCTGTGGAATTCCCAATGGAAACCAGCGGGATAGAGCAGATGGATGTGACCGTGAGTGGAGAAGCATCAGCACCACTTCCAATACGGCAGCCGAACTCCGGGCCATACAAAAAACAAGCTTTTCCCATGATCTCCAAACGGCCAGAGCACCTGCGTATGAATCTATGACAAAACGGTGTTTTTAATGAATTTGAGGCAAAAAAGAAAACACAACAAAAAAGTGGGAGGGGATGTGCAAGCATCTTGCAAGATGAAAAAAGAAGAATCAAAATGATAGTCTCAAAAGAGTCAGTTTCATTACCTAAAACACTTCGGACGAAGGAGAGATAAACATGGATTTTTAAAAATCAATCAATGGTGCAAAAAAAAAAAAAAACTTAAGCAAAATAGTATTGTGGAACTCTTAGCTACATTAATTGATTCCTAGCAACATCTTCTCAACCTTATCAAGGATTTTCATGTTGGTGGCTCGAAACTGACAGTATTAAGGACAGAATGTTGCTTCTGAATCACTATTCCAATTGTGTCGAAGAAGGGTTATCCTTTCAACTAGGCAAAGTATGAAACTGCCTACAGTACTTGCAACTAAGGGCAAATTAGCATGCAAGCTTGGTCAAACGTTTTTTCCAGCAACATGGAATCAAAGACAAACTTATCAATTGATGTTTTACGTGCAAACAAACCTGAATCTTTTTTTTATATAAATATATATTTTTCAAATAGATTTTTGATTCAGCTCATTATGGAAAACATCCCAAACTTTAAAATGCGAAATTATTGGTTGATGTGAAGAAAGCCAGACAGCTTCTGTTTCTTCTCTTGATGAAATAATAAAATGCAAATGAATCATTGTTAACCACAGCTGTGGCTCCTTTGAGGGCTTGGGGTGGACCTTGGGGTTTATTTTCAGTAACCCAGCTGCAATACCTGTAATACTAGGGAAAAAAAATCTATTTAATCATTTCTACTTGTAGTACTGCTATGTGCTAAGCTTAAATAGAAGCCTTGGAATGGGTATAAATTGTATGTCCTACATTTCATCCTTGTCCTGGGCCTGCATTGCACTGGCAAAGATTGCCACCTGTTCTTATACCAGTATTTGGTTCAAGACACCAGATGTGTTCAGCCCCTGGCTGAAGAAGGATGGAAGAGTCAGGATAGAATGTATGAGGGCAGCAAAGTAGGGGACATGGAGATCTCCACAGAGTGAGAGAGTACTGCCGAGGTCCTCTCTGTCTAATCTCTACAGCAAATTGGTAAGGTTTTTAGTTTTACTTTGTACTGTTTTTGCTGTCTACCTTCCTTAATATTTTTTCCTTAACAATTTTAAGAAGGAAAAAGTCTTAATTTTTTTTTCTCCTATACTGGGGCTACATTTTTTGATTGAAAAAATACTTGATGGCCTTTCAATGAGTGTCTTCCACAGTGAATAAGAAAACTCAGTGGCTTCATTTAGGAAACATGTTAACAGGACACTGCTTTTGAAATTGTAACAAAATCTACACAAGTGATTTACAGGTACAAAGAATAAAGTAAAGGTAACTTTATCTTTCTTAAATACTTCCTGCCTTAAAGAGAGCATTTCCATGACTTTAGCTGGTGAAAGGGTTTCAAATCTGCAGAGCTTTATAAAAAATATATTTCAGTGCATACTGGTATCAGTAGATCATGCGGTTACAGTTGACTCTTACGACTTTTTTGTCTTTCATAATGTATTCAGTCTGAATGTCAGTCAATTTGTAATAGTGCAACCCTAGATTTTTTTTAAATAGATGCTGCTTGCTGTGTTCCCCAAACCTTTTGAGCCATAGGATCCAAGCCATAAAATTCTTTATGCATGTTGAATTCAGTCAGAAAAAGCAAGACTTTGCTTATTTAAATTGTAATTCAAGTGAAATAGAATGAAATCGTATGACAGAAGCAAACACAGAACCATAAAAAATGACTGAAAACACACCATTTCAATTGTGGCAATAAATGAATAACTTAAAAAAGAGAAAAATAAATGAAAGAATTGATAAAAATTTTGTCTTTGGACAGAAAACCTTTTTGAAAAAAAATCAGTTCTTCTGGACCCTTTCTTCTCTTACTGCAGCAGCCTACTGAGACTCTTATAATCATAGCTAGTAAATTAGAAGCTAAATCATGATTAAGGGCAGAAACTGTACTTAACACGCAGATCTTTGTTTCCTGAGAATTTGTGATGTCTGGAAAAAAAAAAAACCCAAAAGCTATAGTTATTTATAGGCTTTATTTCAGACTGTAAATGGCTTGTGCTACTCTGATACTTGTTTTCAAATGTGTTTACTAACTATAGTGGTGACTGCCTGACCAAATTCCAGTGAAACTTTTACACCAAAATACTCCTCCTCAGTCCTATTCCCTAGTAACATGTGCACTGTGACTGGCTATTACCGCCCCCTGGTTCAACTGTTTTCATTAGTACTGCCAATAAGAGTGGCAAACATTGCAACTTTTTCTGCATAAAAGCACTAATTGCACACATACCACCCACACAAATAACTTAGTTTTTCTAAGTTAACATTTATTAAGTGAAATTAATTTCCTATGCCGTGGCAGGTTTATTGAGAAATTGTTTCATAAATGACAATATCCCTCCTATGACTGTGAAAATATGTCGTGTCACTTGAGTGTCACAGACAGAAAGCACACACCTATGCAATATGGCTTACCCGATATTTATTTGTAAAAATCCAAGCATAGTTTAAAATATAAGATGTCAATATTACTAGTCTTGAGTTTCTAAGAAGGTTCTTTATGATTATACCAGGTAAGTGTATAAAAAAGATTAAGTGCTTTTCTTTCATCACTTATTTTCTTTAAAAATCAGCTATTACAGGATATTTTTTTATTTTATACATGCTGTTTTTTAATTAAAATGTAATCACTGAAGTTTACTAATTTGCTTTTATAAAGGTTTGTAGCATCACCGAATAAACTGGGATTTATAAACCAGCTGTGATTAACAATGTAAAGTATTAATTACTGAACTTGAACTGGGTTTTTAGGAAAATTGTTATTTGATGTTCTCTTTTATGGTCTTAACTAATTTGAATCCTTCAAGGAGTTCTCCATGCTTTTTTTGAGGTAGAAGATAATGTGAGGTAGGGGGAAGAAGATGCATGTATGAAGCGCCATAAATTGAACATTTTTTCTGATCATGTGATTATAAACAAGATCACCTTAGCACTAATATCCTGAGCACTGGATTTCATATTTAATATAGGACCCACATTTTTTAATATTCTATTAGTCATATGATTCCTAGCTTACAAGAGCTAGATCTAAGATTATTCCAATGAGAAATGTTGAATTTATGAAAAATGGATTTTGAGGCTTTGAAAGTGGTTCATCTCTAAAATAAAAAAAATCCACATCAAGCACCTGCCTTTCTTGTAAGAGTGGACACGAGCAAGCTGGGCAGAGCTTGACATAAAAGTATTTCTCATACATGAGTGGTCTATTGCTGATGAATACAGTATTCTTGTGTGATTCTTAGCACTACAGCACAAGTATTATCTCAGCGGATTATCTGGAGTAACATCTCAAAGATGGGTTCATCTCTGTTTGTGTTTGCTCTTTAAACTATTGTGTTTTTACTATCCCAAGTTGGCTTTGCATCTATTAAATAAATTCTTCAGCTGCCTTATTAGGAGTGCTATGAGGGTAACATCTTTTCTGCTTTTCATCTTGTATTTAGTTTACTGTATTGAAATATTTGATTTCAGATCAAATGAATGTAAATAGAAATTAAATGCGAATTTGAATGAACATAAAATAGAAGTGATTTTTTTATTAAGAAAAAACAATGTGTATCAGGTATACAATATTATTAATGTCAGATGTGTTCAAGTTCTCCGATTTAATAAACTATGTTTGTAAGGAATGACATTTGTAAAAATTTCTGCGGAGAAATGAAGCTACTTAGGTATATAACAAGTTTTGGTTACTGATTTCATGTGGCAGATGTTACACATTTTTGATCTCCAAGTTATGTCAAATAGATTTCAGTTGTTTGCTTTTTAAAGAAGTTCATAGAACACCCTGTGTTGAAGTTAGTGTCTCATAAAAACCACTACGAATACTTTATTGCACGGTAAACTTACTGAGCCACACTTCTCAACTACATTTGAAGTATATGCATAAAATAACAGTGCAAAACTCTGCTTTAACTGCTGTCTCATGTCTACTGTAAGAGGGGCATTTTGTGTGAACCACTTACCTTATATCACACTTGCCAAGATAAGCACTCTCGCTTACTTACATTACTCTTCCATAATACATGGTAGCCTCTGTTCGTGCTGGTACAGTAATATTTTAGAAGACATGATCTGAATTCACAGAATTGGGCTTAAGAACTATATTCCCTTCTGTCTGAGGTGAAGGACCAGAAAACACCACAGAGATGCTTCTAGTTCGTGACCACTGAACGGATGGCATAGCTCTGCATTTTTCCCCATTTTCAATTCTTTGCTTCCCCCAAATCCTCACCGTCTACCACCAGCTGTCACTTAATCATATTGAGAAACAAAGCTGTCTGAGCGCCCACTAAGAGAAGCAGGTGCGGAAGCAAGTACTGTAATAGGGCTGAATGCTACTCTTGCATTCAGAGCAAGGAATCACCTCCGCTATCTTTTACAGCTGAATTTTAATCCTGAATTGCTCTTCTCACCTATTTTCTGCTACAGATCATCTTTTATTGGTTTTTTGTTTTTTTTGAGACACGGTTTCAGCTCAGGCTGGCCTTGAGCTTTCTTTGTCACCTAAGCTGGCCTCAATCTCTCAATGATCTTCCTACCTCAGCCTCTCAAGTGCTGGGATTATAGGCATGCGCCATCATGTATCTAAATACAACTAAGTTTCACCAAACCAGGAAGGTGATTTAAGACCAAGCAAATTTGTTTAAATATTTGCAGTGATTCCCAAAATAGGTACCAGAGTTAAGTCTGTTGTGATGGATAAACAGACATAGTAGTTACAACCTGGTAGCATTTACCTGGGGGGAAAGCTACAGACCTCCTGAGGTCCCTCTGCCAATCTGGGTGGCTGTGCAGGCATGAAAGTGACTTCCCCTGCCCAGCTGCTCACTGTCTTACTAACTCATGCGCTGGCTTAATTAGCCTTTGTCTTCTGAATATTCAAATGTGTCTTCTGCTCCTTCCTTATAACTTCTCTTTTATACTATCTTTTACTTGTACACAAATTGATACATGGTAATAAAGAAATTGGCAGAACCGCTGTACTCTCAAGTTAGATATAACCACTAGCAGACCTTTAGACTTCTGTTCTAGCTTGGCATGATGGTACATGCTTATAATCCTAGCCCGCCCTTGGGAGGCTGAGGCAGGAGGATCACCAGGAGTTTGAGGCCAGCCTGGGCTACATAGTGAGTTTAACTACACAGTGAGACCCTGTATCAAAAAAGTCTTCCCTTCTAGATTTGAGAATCTTCCTTAGGTCAAGGAGAAAGAGAAAGTGTTTCAGTCCTCTTTTCACCACTCTGTACAAATTAGCTAGAGACAAACAAACTACATTATCTCAAAGGCTTACAATTCTCTGAGAGCAAGCTTTCCCCCACCATAGTGCCAAGGATGAAACGCAGGGCCGAGCATGCTAGGCAAACACTGCGACAGAGCCACAGCCTGTGTCCCAGACTGGACACTGTAATATCCCAATTAGGGGTGACTCGGGCCCAAGATTTCCAAACTTGTAGGAAAGATTAGTCTTAGGCATTCTTTTAAAAGATTTTATGGAGTTGATGTTGTCTGCTGCGGGCAGGGATCACACCCAGGGCCTCCTAGGTACTAGGAGAGCTCTCTCCCGCTAAGCTGTACCCCAGCCCCACGAGTCAGGGTAACAGTCAGGGCTCTCCACAGTGCTGCACAGAAAGCAAGACTGACATGAATGCTGACGGCGGGGAGTAGGTATAAGGCTTGAACAAACAAACTTAGGTCATTTATTTTCACTGATTACTAATCATACTATAGAGAATGCAGTAGTAAAATATATCATCCTCAGTAAGCTAATCTTCATTTAGAAAGTGATTACTACAAGTAAAATATAGTATTTAGAACTTTCATTCAAAAATACAAATTTTATGAAAATTTTTCGTTTAGAATGGCAATTATAAAAGTCAATGTTGAAAATTCTTTTGGATTACATATCTTAAAATATTGTGAAAAATACTCTTTTTCTGAAAACACTGTCAGGAAAGAATATCTGAATTCCTTTCAAACCACTAATTTCTAATTGCCATTTTGGTAATAAGAAAACACATTTACAATTTAATACTGCGATTACATGTCAAATAAGGATATAATAAATTGCATTATCATTAGGTTGAATATTACATACTAATACGGTTCTTTCGTTACTCTTTTGATAAATTGAACTATACACATAAGACTTGTAAAAGTCTAGAATAATTTGGAAACATCTGTTGAGCCCTGAAAATATATTCTAATACCTTTATCAACAACCACATTAGTGTTTTGTGACCTTAATAATTTATACCATTTAATATATTTGAAGGTGTAATGAAGTAGCTCCATCTTTCCATCTGTTTATACAGTCTGAAATCACAGTTCTGCACAGAGGACATGTTTTCTCTCTGTTAAACCACAAGGTAATGCACTCTTCACAAAATATGTGCTGTAAGAGAATTAAGAACTAGATTTTATACTTGATAAACATTTTACATTCATATTACAGAGAATTATATTCTTTACAGCTGAAAATAATTTTGAAAAGCACTAATCATTACATTTTTCAAATGCGAAAATGGACACATTGAAAATGACACGTTGAAAGAGAGGGCGTGGTGCAGTGGTAAGCACGTTTGCCTAGCATGCCCAAGGTCCTGGGTTCAATCCTTAGCTCTACGAAAAAAGTAATAATATTCAAAAAGACAGTGGTTTTTTAGTTTTTGTTTTTGTTTTTTGTCTTTCTGAGTCTTGCTGTGCAGTTCAGGCTGGCCTTGAGCTCACTTTGTAGCCCAGGCTGGTCTTCAACTTGCAACGATACCCTCCTTGACCTCCCCAGTGCTGGGATTACAGGTATGCACCACCATGCCCAGCAAGACAATAGTTTTAGTCATAGAGACACTAGTATTTTTCTAACTTTACTATCTGTTTACCCATTTTTAATAGTTTTTGAGGCAGTTCACTGTCATAAAGAGCCTTACATATTCCAGACTGTCCTATAATACTAGCATCCAATTACTTTAAAAGGCACGTTGGTATCCTCTCTACCAGGTGAATTTTTCCTAACATACCCCTCTGCTATGATGAATGTGATTATATATATATCTAAAATGTACCAATAAAATTAATTAAAAAATACTCTTCTGCATAAAAATGTCAGAGTATAAGGCACAGAATTTAAGTCAGTCGACTAAACACCTAACTATAGCTTTCCGCCGTACAGAAGGCGTAAATGGGACCTAAGTCACAGTAAAGTACTATATTCCGTTTGCTTAACAATGTAATTACCTGGCAGATGAGAAGAACTGGCTTCTGAAATTCAGCTTGACATACTGGACAAATGTCATCCACATCTGAACACTGTCTCTTGCTGGCAGCTACTCCGTAACTCTATGAACGTAAGTTACATTCAGCTATAAATTTCTTTCCTGTTTCTCAGATATATACTTTGTACTTCTTAAATCTCCCTGGAACCCAACATTTCAAAAGGTTCCCATAGGACGCAAACTTTATAGGGGAACCACACATGCAGATCCACACTTTGACTACCTCAAGGCAAAATCATTAAATAGTAGATAACAGGACTGTGGAAGACTTCTTTCCACCACACTCCTAAATGATACCAGCACCTCAAATGCAACACATACGGCTTAAATGACTAAGCAATCTGAAATGTAACTGAACATTATAAAATCTATATCCATGTATGTTATTATCCAGGCTTGCCAAACTAAGCCCACCTGTGCCAGTAATTTAAAGTCAACCCAGAGTATGACTAGTTAAAAGTACGTCATGTAAAAAGCTTGCTTTAGAAGGTAGAACTCTTGCCTAATGTTGAGGCCTCTACATTCAATCCCCAGCACAGGGTATAACAACAAAAACAAAAGCATCTGTGTTCCACACTGTACATTCATTTGGTAGCACAGACATTTAGGGTAGGACTCAGGAATCCAGCCAGCCAGCCATCCTTTGTTTTCCTGTCTTTCTGAGACAGGATTTTACCATGTCATTCAAGTTGGCCTTAAATTCACTTTGTAGCCCAGACTGGCCTTTAACTTGCAGCAGTCCTCTTGCCTCAGCTTCCTGAGCGCTGTTCCAGGTGTGCAACACCACACCTGGCCTAGGAATCTAGTTTCTGAAAGGTCTACAAGGTGAATTTGGTATGGAGGTTTCAGAACCAGTGAACAGTCTGATACTAAGCAAAAAATAATTTTAATTACCTCTAGTTATAATGAAAGCCAGAACATTTCATACAATGAAAGACTGGTAAAGCAACATTTACAAAGAACTGCAAGATGTCACTGGAATAGGATAACTGCTATTAAAACTAAATGAACAAGAATGCAATTTAAATTTTTTTTTGTTTGAGACAGGGTTTCGCTATGCAGCTCAGGCTGTCCTTGAGTTCACTATGTAGCCCAGGCTAGCCTTGAACTCATGGTGATCTTCCTGCCTCAGCCTCCCAAGTGCTGGGACTACAGGCATGTGTTACCACACCCCAATAATAATGCAGTTTTGTGAACTTTATTCTAATGTACTAAAAAGTTTCTGACCCAAATCAGCAGGACCTAGTCTAGATGTGACAGTTAAAAACATTCAGGGCAATTTGGAAGAATCAGAATGTTATAAATGAGATCAGGTTTCTGTATGAATGACGGAGAAAAGTCATGGGCATAGGTAAAGTATGACATCTCAACACACATGAAGCCATGATCTAAAATTCTTATACTAAATGTCAAGGGATAATAAACCTCAAGGGATAAAAATATTAACAATTACCCAGGTATGGTGGCATGCACCTGTAATCCCAGTGCTTGAGAGAGGCTGAGGCAGAGGATTACTGTGAGTTTGAAGTCAGCCTGAACCACAAAGCCAGATGCTATCTCAACACACCCCCTAAAATTAAAAATCGTTTTGGAGATAATTAAAAGTTTTAGAATATTGAGGATACAGGTTGGTGGCACAGCACCTGCCTGGCAAGCACAAGGAGTTCGACTCCCAGTACCAAAAAAGAGGTTTCAGAATTAGGTCGGAATTTTGTTAGATGATGTTGGTGCCACTTGTCTTCAGTAAAGTATCACTTAGCAGAGTATACTACAGATGTTTATGCTGACAAGCTTTTAAAGCATCACTTGTCTGGCATTTCACCCTTCGGATGAAGACTTACTTTGATGGTAACAGCCATCTCCCTGGTAAAGGGCATGAACACCTCAGACTAGAGAATAAAAGTGGCAATGACCAGTAACTACACAGTACTTTGGTAGTTTTGTTTGTTTTTTGGTTTTTTTGGCACTGGGAGCCAAACTCAGGACCTCAGCACTGTGCTGCTAAGCTATATCCCCAGCCTGAGTACTTTGTTTCTGAGAGCTTTTCCCTTTTTTTAAAAAAATAGTGTTAAGTAATCTACCACTGGGATTACTACCTACTATTACTACCAGTAATAGTGTTAAGTAATCTACCATTGAGCCCAGCCTACATTTTCTTCAGGGTATTTCAGCATCATTAATAGATAAATGATAATAAAGTGCATGATGGTTATATAATCATCTCCCTGATTAACATGAGGCCAAAATGCCTTGGATTTTATTGTATCCTCTCTAAGCAAAGGATGCGTATTAAGGGTTAGCGAAACTTGTCTCTTAAAGAACAGGTGTCCTGAGTCAGATATGGTCATGCATGCCTGTAATCCTAGCACTCTAGGAGGCTGAGGCAGGAGGATCACAAAGTTTGAGCCAAGCCTGGATAATTTAGCAACTTAGCAAGACCCTACCTCAAATAAAAGAATGTTTACAAAGGGGATGTGATCAAGCTCAGTGCGAAGGCTCTGGATTCAATGCCAACTACTACAGTACAGGGAGGGAAACAGATACGACACAGACAGACGGAGCGAGGTGCCCTGGCCAGTCAGTCTGGATGGCTTGTAGATCATCCCTTTTGTAAGGGTATAGTATTAGGTCGGTATTGTAAGTCCCCTGAAGCCTGAAGCAAAGGATTGTTTACAGACTTAATGGACTGCAAAGCTGAAGTTAAAGCACTGAAACCTGTGATCACTTGTAGATACTGGGAACCTCTGAGACTACTAAATAGTACATCAGCCTTTACTGTGATACCCTTTCTTTGCAATGTGTAAGTAACATTAACAGAATCACATAATAATGAAGTTTATAATCAACACTCGAGTCTCAATTATTACAGTCCATGCTGTGGACTGATATGTGCGTACAGAATTGAGTAATGGGGAAATTTCTTCAAGTAAGAAAGCTGCAAGGACATGATTTTTGTAAAGAGCTTTCCTCAAAAACAATAAATTATACAGTAGAAGCATTTTCTCAGAAGTTATTTAGAGTTAATGAAAAATACAGAAACCTACCATTTTTTGTGGATTAAAAAAGGAAAAAGAATAAAAGTTCATAAAAATATAAAGTGCTTGTAAGAAATCTTTTAAAATGTCAAATGATTTGAAATGATAAGACATCCTAATACATAAAGCACTGTAATTAGTGGGTAGGATTAACATGCAGTTTAAGCAACTGATCACACAACTAAAACTCCTCAATCATTATTGCCACAAGGGCCACAGCAGCAGGAAGCAATCCCAAAAGGTCATCTCGTGGGGCTCACACGTCCAAAACTGCTAAACTAGAAAGGTTTACTATACAGAAAGGTAAAAAAGTAGTTTTCTTCAACTGAGAAAAAAATACTTACTGGTCGTGTAAAAAATACACATAAAACCTGTCTGAAAGTTCTCAAATGTCCAAAAAAGTCCAAAAGCTGAAAGAGGAAATAACACATAATTAGTCCTAGAACCCTTATCTGCTAAACCCAAGGACCAAAGATGAAGTTTTGTAATGTCAAATTCTCATATTACCTTAATGCTTATTGCATATCATACCTAATCATTTTATTCTAAATATATTTGAAGTCTAAGTATGGAATATTGAATTTCCAGATTTGAGCCAACTCAACCAATTTAACCTAGCATTAACAATCTGATCAAGATGAACCTATTCAGAGACAAAGCAACTTCATCGAGTTCACTTGGCTGAGAATCATGTGTATGGCAAATACTATAGCTGAGGGTGGGAGGATGGTTATGTTCTATTTCACTTAATTATTCCATCCCCCTTAGATAATCCATGCTGTGTGGAGATTCCCAGTAAAAACTGAGGACCACAACATCTGTCTTCTGGGAGCGCATACTGAGAACTGAACTCAGGGTACTGTATCAAGCTATATCCTCAGCCCTTTTGATTTTCATACAGTCGTGTGAAGTTGCCCAGGCTGTGGCTGTGTGATCCCCTACCTCAGCTCCAGAGCACTGGGATTGCAGGCATGTGCCACACCCAGATCTCGCTGAGGACAGTGTCCTGCTTTGTTGACTAAGATGGCCTTGAGCTCACAATCCTCTTACCTCAGTCTATGAAACAGCTCAAATTATAGACACATGTTGCCATACTCTGGTCTCCATACTAAAATAGATATAGAACATGCTATTATTTCAAACTGAATATAAACTTTAAATCAGTTAAGGAGCCAGGCAGGGTGGTGCATACTTGTAATCCAGCTACATAGGATGCTGAGGCAGGATTACAAATTCAAGGCTGGCCTTGGCAATTTAGTGAGACCCTGCCTCAAAATAAGGGCTGTGCATGATAGAACACTTATGTGGCATACCCAAGGCCCTGAGTTCAACCCCCAAGACCACAAAAAGGTACGGGGGCTATTAAGAGAGGCAGTAGTTGCAGTAGTGGCAGTAGTAGGTACAATCAATCATCATTATGTGAATCATTACACAATGACAAGATTTATAATGTCACTTACTTTTAGTATGAGGTAGAGTAAGGCCAGCAATATCCCAAGGCTCCATCCAGTTACATTACCCAACTCCCCGTAGCTTATAAGGTAACGAAACCAAACTGGTATGGGAACGAAAGTTCGATAATACTGACATAATTCTTCTAAAAGCATATACCAGTAACCCTAAAAAGAAAGGAAAAAGAAAACAAATAGAGCGACCCACGCTACTTAAGTGCACAGCACAAGTAATACCAGACTGCAAACATCGTAAGTATATGATACAGTAATATAAGCAATAATTATGATTAGGACTGACAGCTTCATCCTGGTTCTCACATACTATAGTCACTGTATGGTTTATTTTCAAGTTATTTCTGAAGAATAACAGTGAAAATTAAACATTTTTGCTGATTATGAAAATGTAAAGTTTTTATTGAGTATCAGAGAACCCATTGGACAACTGTATATAGTCCACTATCAACTGCTAATGCCCCGGAAAAGTATGAATCTAGTATTTTCTCACTATATGGGGATTGATTTTTTTTTAACCATTCTGAAGCGAATATAATTCTGATTTTATCAAAATAGCACAATATTTTAGTTTAAGTCCTTGAGCAAATTGTTGTCAGGCTGGATGGGAAAGTAATTAAAGCGCCAGGGATACAGCGGCACAGCACCTGCCTGGCAAGCGCAAGTGTACCAAAAAAAAAAAAGTAATTAAAATTGTTATCTGGCAGACTGAAAAACCACACAAAATGCATTTGAAACAAAGATTAAACAGCACTAATGGCGGCTTATTAACATGCTCCCAATATAGCATTAAGTTAGTGTCTTACCTTTGATTTAAAAGGCATGATGAAAGAAGGCACCAATAGAATAAGGCATTTTAGGCCCATAAAGAGGAATTTGAGAGTGAAGTCTGTAATCCCAACAACCCAGAGTGCTTCCCAGAAACCCAGATGATCCAGTGTAGGGTTCAGGAAAATTAAGCTATCAAGACAAAAACATCAAAATTTACTAGAAGGTGAAGTATTGATATGTATGAATTTAGCAAAATAATGGCAAAGTTCTGATAAACAGCATCACTTTGCTTATGTTAAAGGAGCTTTTATCCCTCTGCCTTGCTGGAGATCCAACCCATGCATGCCAGATAAAGTGCTCTACCACTTAACAGGACTTTTTAAATATCTGCACCTCAAATCTTCCTTTCAGAGAGTATAGAAAAAGAAGTCTAGGGGCTCGGGACGTGGCCCAGCACTGGAGCTGCCTGCACGAGCTGCCTGCGCGCAGGGCCCAGGATTTACCCTTAGTACGAGGAGGTGGGGCAGCAGAAGTCTTCCTAGTTTATCATGCTGAACACCTTCCTGACCCGTAAACTAAAACCCGAGTGCTGTACCAGACATGTGCCATTCTCTGCTCAACCAACTCCAGTCAGAATTCCATCCCTTCTCTCCACTGAGTTTTGTCACGATCACTACACTCCTGGGTATTGCTAAATCTGAAGGTCACTTCTTTTTCTGTCTACCATCCTGAATTATTGTAGCCTTTTTCTTGTAGTAGTAGTGGGGATCAAACCTAGGACCCAGCACCTGCTAGGCAGGCCTGTAACACTGAGCTACACCCCAAGTCGCTTTCTAGATTTTTAACGTCATTCCCACATAGCTGTCCTCATGCCACTGCTGCCTCTGCTGCTTCTCCTCTGTGGTCAGATGCAGGACTGAACCCTCTTCTACTTTCCCTAGCTAGTCTGTCTCGTCCTGTGGCTTTTAAGTATCAACCATATGTTAATTTATAGCCCTATTGCCTACTGGGGCTCATGACACCTAGAAGCACTTTTAAGAATTTTACTTGGCCTCTCAATACTGAATCTACTCAAAACAAAACTGATTTCAAAGCCAGTTCCTTCCCCAGCCCAATAAAATATTAGTTACTTATACTGTATACCCAGCAGTTGGGTGTTTTTGTTTTGTTTTGGTACTGGGAATTAAACCCAGGGTCTTCACAGAGCTACATTGAGCTCTTTTTTTTTTTTTCTTTAATTTCTTTGAGACAGGGTCTCTACACTGCCAAGGTTGGGCTCAGACTTGCAACCCTCCTGCCTTCGCCTTCTAGAGTGCTGGGATTACAGGTGTGTTCAACCAAGCCTAGGTTCAGCGATCATTCTTACTTTTCTTACCCATCTACTCAATCCAATCTGAGTCTACTGGCTCTGCCTGTAGATTCTATCCTAGATTTGTATCCCCAATTCCTCTAAAATAAGGGTTTCTCATTATTATCTGATTAGAACTGAAAATTCAGGACAGAACCACTCCTGACCCGAAAACTTACCTACTCTTTTAATGAGCCTGCTTATGTCTAGAAACAAAAAGACTAATAACCCCTTAATGGTACTTAAACAAGGACTAAACAAAAACTCATTAATCAATTAATTATTTATTGAGCACCTGGCGTGTGCAGAGGCACTGATGCAAATATGAGTCTCTTAAAGCTCTCAATCATGAAGAGACGGGTGAACACTGAACTATAACACAGTAAGTATTACATGCTATAAAATATACGCAAAGTGCTATGGAATACGATTATGTAAAAAATGTGTACTTGGAACTGTAATTTACCTGTAGTAAAGTGACTGAGAATGAAAGGTGTAGTATAAAAGAACAGAAGATCCCGCTAAGAATACCAGCAACCAAGCACACTGAATCTTGGAGGACCTTTCCTGAAAAATCAACCATTTTATAATCTGTTATTCTGAATTACACAGCATTTCAAACATGACTGAACTTTTTATTTAGACTTATTTAAAATGTTTTTCTAGATTAATCTCAAAATTCAGAATATCTGTTAAACTGTGCATTACTGCCATTCTTTTATTTTTAGTGAACCTACAACTGTTATAAAGAAATTATACAAATTTCTTTGTTGTTAAGTAAAATATTACCTATGTTTCTATTTTATTTATTTACTTACTTACTTACTTATTTATTTATTTAGGGGTACCGGGGATCAAACTCAGGACCTTGCACTTGCCAGGCAGGTGCTTATCCCACTGAGCTATATCCCCGGCCCTTACCTGTATTTTTAAAGAAGCCAAACATACAAGCTGACATAAAGGACCTACCCAAAGCAGCCTTTACCTTCCGGCTCTCTTTTTTGTACCTCTCCCACAAAAACAGAATTTCCAAAGTTGTACTTAGCCGGTTTACACATGTCTAACAGTGTATTTATTCACTTTGTGGTACTGAACACAGGGCCTCCACATACTCGGCAGTTGCTTTACCACTGAGCTGCCGCCCAGCCCCTTTTCACTGTGAGACAGGCTCTCATTAAGTGCTCAGGCTGTTTTCAAACTTGTAACCCTCTTGCCTTGGCCTTCCATACCTGGGATTACAGGTGTGTGCTGCTGTACCTGCTCTGAAAGCCAAGTTTCAATTACTCACTTAATCAGACATTTTACAAGTGGAAATCCTAATATAAAAACTAGACTCTTCATTGCTTCCAAATCCAAAATTATTTGAGCATTGACCTGAAGCCCCAAATAGAAGATTCAACACTTGACCTCACGTTGGATTCAAAATACAGGCACCCTAAAAACATGTATAAGACTGCTTTTGGGCAATGTGTATGAGGTCTATAGAAAACATACACAAACTCTGTGTTTATTATATTTAGAGCCCATCCCCAGGGTATCTCGTTATGTATATCCAAATACACCAACAGCTTAGAAATTCTGTAACACTGCTGGTACCAAGCATTTTCAGATAGAGTAATCGACTTGTACTTGTTTTAAACCATGAATTAAATTGTTTTGATAGGTTCTACTATAAATTTCTAGGTCAGAATGCATGAAAGATTGAATCCTCTCTTTAAAGCAGCCTCAAGGTAAGATTTTACAACTTTCCCTAGTTTTCCCAGTGGTTTATATGACTAGCACTTGCACATCATAGAACTTGAGCTTAAGTTTCTTTAAGAGAAACTTATAAACAGTTCCATACCCGATTATTCAATGCCACATTTACATACTTAAAATTTTGTAGGGCATCAACTATAGTTTATTTATGTTTTTGTCTTTGTGAGACAGGCTCTCACTATGCAGTGCAGGCTGGTCTTGAGCTCACTCTGTAGCCCAGGCTGGCCTGGAACTTGACCAATCCTTCTGCCTCGGCTTCCTGAGTGCTGGGATTACAGGTGTGTGCACCACCACACCTAGCCTTAACTACAGTTTTAAATGAGATCCTGTTACCTATTATATTCAGATTAACCTGGAAAACATAAAGGCATTTCCAAGTAAATCAAATAGTGTGGTTTAAGTCTTTTAGTTCTTCTTTTTCTTTAGGAACCAAACTCACAAAGAAAATAAGGAGTGCTCTTCAGCATTAGGACAGAGAATTTATCGCAGGTCATCTAGGTAAGAAAATCTCATGTATCAGGAATATTAAAACATCATGTTCCTACTTCTCTCAAGTTGCTGTTCTATTTTAAAATTATTTTTCTATAATTCTACATAGAGAAAGTTAATTTTTTAGTTTCTTTTTATACTTACTCTTAGAAAAACCTGATTTACAATGCTTTTGTTTGCATACATAAAAGTTGTTAGCAGCCCAATTCCAAGAGAAATCCCTGTTAGAAAATAAGTTTCAGTTAATTCAAAGAAAAAAACGCAAAGAGAACTACATAAGCTAATAATATGAATTAAAAGGCAACAAATTTTAAAAAGCCAACAGAAAATAACTGAATGGCATAGGTTAAAGTGGATTACCAATAATGAAAATTAACTGAATATAGCAATTAAACAAGTCAGTGTTTTATTATGCCCTACCTGTTATATGCTGCATAAAAAGTTTGACACCCAGAATCAAAATATAGGGAAGGCATTTTTGCAACCACTTGAGGAGATAGCGGAATTCTGAGAAGGAGCTGCTGCCATGTTCTCCAGATTCCGTGGCAGTGTCATCAAGCTGCCTTGCTTCGCTGTGGGAGTGACTCCGGAAGCGGCTGTGCACACATCCATGAGTACAGCTGTGGACACCTGACCTTGTACTTCGGGAGCTTGGGTTTTCACCATATTCTTTAGGTATGGCATTTATCTGGATATGAACATCTCCAGGATGAAGGCAAGACGCTTCTCCAGCCAACCTGGTGGAATGGACACACTGGGAGGCTGAGGCGTCCTCACCGCCTGCAACTCCTGAAGAACTGTGCAGCTGGTTACAATTGGCTTGCATGGCCCTTGTGTATTTTTTCTTTGATCCAGATTTCTTTGCTTCAGGGGTGGGTCTTCTAAAAAAATAAAAGCAGAAGATATTCCAAGTGAACAATTAAGGCTGTGTCTTTTATTTACTAAAGGAATGGCCGACGAATTTTTGGGTTATCAAGGAACATTTGGTACCAAAAAAGCCTTGAGCTTCATTCAGTGCTTCCATGTCTCAGGGCCACAAGGCAC
>PVLD010014387.1:0-52600 GCA_004027595.1 Dinomys branickii | reverse complement strand
CTTACCTTCCTCCCCAGCTCATTTTTATTTTTTTATTTTGAAAAGGTAGGTTTCGCTAAATTATCCAGGCTGGGCTCAAATTTGTAATCCTCCTGCCTCGCAGCATACTGGGATTACAAGCGTGTGCCACTATGCCTGGCTAACATCACTTCTATTAGCAGATAAATATTTTATGAATAAAGAGAGAAAAGGGAGTTGAAGGGAGGGGAGAAGAATGAGAAAGAAGAAGAAGCAGGATATATCATGTACAGGTACAAACCCCCTATGATGAATATGATCATTATGTATATCTAAAATGTACCAATAAAATAAAAAGTAAAAAGAAAAATTCAGTGATTTTGGGAGGCTAAGGAAAATGCATCACCAATTTATTGTGATAAAGCCCAGCCTGGGCAACTTAGCAATTTGGGTAGACCTTGTCTCAAAAGGAAAACATAAAAAATTTCAAAAGGGCTGGGGATATAGGTCAATGTGAAGACACTTGATTCCATCCCACATACCTTGCAGTAAAGAAAAGAAGTGTTCTTTAGCATACTCACATAGATGTGCGACTATTACTAACTCGCAGATTATTTTTCTTTTTTAAAAATTTTATTAGTGTATGTGTACAGTGCATAATGATTACACATATTGTATGGAGTTGAACACATCTTTTTTTCATCCCCTTCTCCTCCCCTCCCTCCCCAATGCTTTTAAAATGCTACCACTACTTATTCTTGCATTTCCTTTAGTTTTATTTATTGTTCCTATTTCAATTTTTACTTTTTTTATTAGTACATGTTTGCAGTACATAATGATTACATTGCTCCTAAGGAGTCGGTAAAGTACATAATACATCTTAATTAATTTCATCCCCTTCCCCTCCCCTCTCCCCCTACTTTCTTCCTCCATTTCTTGCTCCCTTTCCCTTAGCAAAAGATCTTGTCTCCCTATTTCCTATTTTCTGTCTTTTATTTTGCTCTTTATTTATATTTTGGGTTTTTCATTTAAGAGAAACCATGCCGTATTTAAGCTTGTGTCTGATTTATTTCACTTACATTATGATCTCAAGGTGCACCCATTTTCCTACAAATGACCCAAGGTTATCCTTCTTATGGCAGAGTCATACTCCGTTGTGTATAAATACCACATTTTCTTTATTCATTCATCTGTTGATGGACATATAGGCCACTACCAAGATTTAGCTATTATGCATTATGCTGCTATAAACATGGGTATGTATGTATCATTATAATTGGATGTCTTTCACTCTTTTGGGAAGATACCTAAAAAGGGAATAGCTGGATCAAATAGAATTGCTATTTTTAGTTTTTTGAAGAATCTCCATACCAATTTCCATAGTGGTTGTACTAGTTTACACTCCCACCCACCATGTAGAAGGGTTCCTTTTTTCCACAGCCTCTCCAGCATTTGTTGTTGGATTTCTTGATGATAGCTATATTTTCTGAAGTAAGATGGAATCTCAGTGTTGCTTTAATTCACATTTCTTTAATGGCCAGAGATGTTGGGTATGTTTTCATGTATTTTTTGGCCATTTGTACTTCTCGGAAGTGTTTATTCATTTTTAGTTGCCCATTATTTCTTTGTTTTTTTTTTATTTTGAGAGTCTGACTTGTTTTGAGTTCTTTATATGTTCTAGATATTAGGCCTCTGTCCGAGAAATAACTGGCAACAAATTGTTCTCATTCTGTCGGTTGTCTCCTCACTTCGTTGGTTATATTCTGTGCTGTGCAGAAGCTTTTGGATTTGCTATGATCCCATTTGTTGATTCTTGATGTTATTGCTTGGCAGTTGAGGTTTTGTTCATAAAGTCCTTGTCTTTTCCTGTGTCTTCAAGAATCTTACCATTTTATCTTCCAGCAAATTGTTTCTGTCTTAATGTTTAGGCCTTTGATCCCTTTTGATTTTTGTTTATTACATGGTTAGTAATGTGGATCTACATTCTGTCTTTTCTATGTGGATAGTCAGTTTTCCGAGTACCATTTGTTCAAGAGGCCATCTTTCCTCCAGTGTATGTTTTCATCTCCTTTTTTGAAGATAAGATAGCTGAATGTGCCATTCCCAGAGTATTTTTATCACCTCAAAAATCATCACCTTTGCTCATTCTCCCTTTTAAAATAGGAATTTTGAGCCAAATAATTTGCTATGTAGTTTATTTTAAAAGTTAGAGGTACAATTTTTTAAACCATTTGTTTAATGATAAGAGATGTTAAATATTATATACTGTTTTTTATTGGCTTGAATATAATGTGGACTTTTTATGACCAATAGTGAGTAATAGTAAAGGGACAAGTGCAACACTAAAATGTAATTTAATGTAGTTTGTCTGCTCTCCAGGAAATGCGGTAAACACACGGATATTGAAGTGCATGATTCCAACTACTTTAATATCAGAAGATTCTGTGGTTAAAGCAGTCTCCTGGCTCTGTGTTGGCAAGTGTTCTGGTAACACCAAGGTAGGCCTTTTAAACCCCTTGATGATGTCCTTGAGAACCACTTAAGGGCTGGCAAGGAAGAGCCACTTACGAAGTAATGGCAGTGGCCTTTTGTGCAAAGCCTGTGGTTTTGGAACAATATAACTCAATGCAAGGACTCCATTGAAATGCATTTTTACTATGAAATAAAATCAGTCATTCTACTTTGTGCTAGAAGCTTCTAAAACAGTGCTGGGCAGGTGGGGAAGTTCTTCTATGCCAGATAGTTATATTTAGAGAATTTCTAAAGATGAGCATTTCGTCTTTCCACAGATACTTTTCTATCGTTGGCTGGTTGCAATGTTTGACTTCATTGATCATAAGGAACAAATTAACTTGCTTTATGGGTTTTTTTTTGCTTCACTGCAAGATGATGCACTGGTAAGTACACATTGGACAGCACTGAGCATCAGCAAGTAGTACATGTGTGTACACTGACGTACTACACGTGCTTCTGGGTGCTATCTAATGTTTTTCCTTTTTATAAATATAGAAAATACAAAGAATAACATAACAAATACCGTTGTACCATCTCTCAGATTAACAAATACAAAATTTTGGCCATATTTACTCTCTATCTTCTTTTAAGAAAGTAAAAATGTACGGGTAAGAGCTGATTCCACATCGGTGTCTCTTTGCTAATCTAAGAGCAGCAATTACCCTTTTTTCACTTTTCAAGCCACTTGCAGAGTCTTTTCAGTCATTTACTCTACATTTTCTTGATTAACGCTGCAAAACCTCATCAGAATTAATGAGGAGAGGATTACTTTTTGCGAGTTGCCAGTGGACTGATTTTGATTAAATAGCATAATTATTCCCATTAAAACATTAGTAACTCCTAAGACAGTGATGCTGAACCTTTTAGAGCTTTGATGATACAAATAGCCTGCTGCGGCCTGTGTGCCATAGGTTTGCCAGCACTGCTGTAAGGAATCAATCTACCCAGAAGACTTTCAAGGACAACCAACAGACCATGTGAGCCATTCATCTATTCCTCTTGGGTTTGGGAAAGCAATTCTTTCATTGCTTTCATTTTTAAAGTTCACTTTTTTGTTGTATTCCTTGGGTTATACTGGGCACTGTAGAGGATTCAAAGTTTAGCGGAGTTTCTGTACTCCAAAAAATTTAGAATCTAGTTGGAGAATTAAGGAAAGCACATATGATTAAACAACAACTCAAAAGTTAAATTATCAAAGACAGTATATGATATGGTGATGACAATATTTTATTGCAGTATTTCCAAGAAAGAAAAGGATGCTCTAAATCAGTGATCACATAAAAGCATCCATGTTTTTGGATATTGAACAGGGCCTTGAAGATGAAATACAATTTGAGATTTGATGAGTTGGAAATGATGTTTGATATAATAGAACTATTTCAAGCAGAGTTGTGACACATGTAAATTGTGGTTTAGGAGACCTTAAAAGACCAGCTGACTTAATTGGTATTGGTATTTGGTAATGATGAGCAATAAGGCTAAAAACGTTGAGTGAGGAGAGATCGTAGAGGTCTGTCAGTGTGGAGCTGGGCTTTAATCTCTATTCAATGAGGAAACTGCTGAAAGGTTTTAAAGTGAATATGTTGAAAGCAGCTTTATAGGAAGCTGTGTGTAGTAATGGCAAATAGAAATTATGAAAGAGACTCAAGGCAAGAAGAATTAAGTGGCTGACATAATAATCCAGGTATAACAGGATGAAGTCTTCGACCAAATAGTCTCGAAATATTATCTGTGCAGCCCCCTGAGATCCTTTCAGGGGATCTGAGGTAAAAATTATTTTCATAATAACGAGATATTATTTGCTATTTTCACTACATTGACATAGGCAGTGATGGTGCAAAAGCAATGGTGTGTAAAACTGCTGGTCCTTTAGCTCAGATGGCAGTAAACTGTACTAATGGTCTGCACTGCAGTATTACTCTGCAGAAAAAATCCGAAATGCTCGTGTCACTTACGAAAGCCCTAAATGTTTTTTGTTTTGTTTTGTTTTGTTTTGTTTTTTGGTGGTACTGGGGATCGAACTCAGGACCCTGCGCCTGCTAGGCAGGCGCTTATTCCACTGAGCTATATCCCCAGCCCCCGAAAGCCCTAAATGATGCAGTAAAAATTTATTACTTTTATTACATCTTGAGACATGCCCTTATTGTTCTTGTGTGACTAAATACAAAGCTGTTATGCATTCTTATGTATAATGATGGTTCTGAGGAAAAGCACTGAGTGATTGAGTTATGAGTTAAGTAGCTGCTTTTTTCATGGAACACTATATTTAGAAGAATAACTGACATAACAAACTGGTTATTCAGTCTTGGATATTTGGAAGACATTGAATCCTGATAGCTTTTTATATTTAAAAAAATTAAAGATTAATGATGATATTGATGGCAATAATAATGAGTGTGATTTTTAGGTATCATAATGAAATGGGTCAACATGTGGAAGCTTGGTATAAGTCCGTGAACCAGTATTTTTCAGATGACTAAGCATGATGTTGCAAAGTCATGTATAAGTAAAAGATCCATTTGAAGGACAAGATGTATCAATGAGGTATAATGGAACAGACTTCAGTGATTTCATTAATGAGGTTTCAGATTCCACACTGAAGCTAAGAAACCACCAATTAACAAGTTTTGCAGTAGTATTAAAGACTAATAGCCACAGTTGTTTTCTTCAGTGTTAGTTATTGAACCTAGGACCTTTCAACTGCTAGGCCAGTGATAGCGAACCTTTTAGAGCTTTCAATGATAGAAACAGCCTGCTGCAGCATGTGTGCCATAGGTTCACCCCCACTGTCCTAGGCAGTGGTCACAGCACCCCACAATTTTCCAAAAAGGCTATTAAAATATTCCTCCCTTTTCCAACTACATATTTTGTGTGAGGCTAGATATTTTTATGTAACTCCAGCAAACCAACACATGTTAACAGAATTTTATGCAGAAGCAGATAATCAAATTATTCTATTAAGCCAGAAACACTGAAAGAATTTGTGGAGGGCTGCAGAGGTAGTACAGTGTAGAATGCCTGCCTGCACAGCATGCATGTAGTTCCGGATTCAATTCCCAGCATCTCACACACACACATATATGCATCTATATATATATGTATATATGTGTATGTATTTATATATATTTGTAGAAATGTGACACAGTATTACTATTCTTACTATTTTTGTTGGGAAATTAGTTATTTTTCATAGAATGTGTCATTCTGTCATGTAATGAGTTTATTATTAATGAATTAATGTCCATTAAAATTTTTTCTCTTTTTCTTTGGTATAAAACCCAGGACTTTCTCACAGAAAGTGGTTTTTAAAAATTTTTTATTGTTGAGACAAGGTCTCACTCAGTTGCCCAGGCTGGGGTCAAGCTTGCAATCCTGTTATATCAGCCTCTCACAGTGCTGGGGTTCCAGGAATGTGCCACCATGGCAGGCCAGTTTTCTCAATTTTAATTTCTAATATATTGAGTATCATCATTTATCCAGATAAAAGCTTCTGAGTTTCTATAATTTTTAAAAGCATGAAAGATACTAAGACCAAAAACTGAGAATCACTGTCCTAAGCTAAGGAATTGGCAGTGGGAATGCAAATGAAAGGACAGATTTTAGCGAAGATTATGAGGAGGAGTTGACATGACCTCGAGTCTAAACTGGGTTAGGAGAAGAGGCAAGAGCTAAAGATCTGAGTTTGTAAGTCAGCATAATTCAGTGTGAAGAGAAAATTAGGAGAAGGACCCAGTTTGGGAAGGAATACATATTTAGGGTTAGATGTACAGAGTTAGAAGTCACAAGGCATCTTATAGGAATTCTCTTAATGAGTACATATTTACTACCAACTATGCCAGGCAATTACCTAGTGTTAGGAATACAGATACGAATGGTACAGTAACTAGTTTATGTGAGGTATAAACTAGGTGCCAAGTGCTCTGTAAACACATTATTTTATCAAGTTTAAGATTTGCCATTATCTCATGAACCACAAAGAATGTTTCCCTTAAACTCACATAATGTCAATTATAGAATTAGTCCTGTTTTCAGAGATGTTAAAAAATAAATGTAAACATGTATAAGGGATTTCCCAGGCCTGAGGATCTGAAAGATTTTTCATTCTTACATCAATATTCTTAAAAATTTTATTGAGCATTTATTGATTTCTTTATCTGTTCTGACCAGTACGGCAGCCACTAGGCTCATGTAACTAGTGAGCAATGGAAATGGGACTAGGCCAGACTTAAATGTGCTATAAGTGTAAGATATATACTAGCTAAAGTATAGTTTACAGCCATTTAAACCTCTTGATAATGTTAATGAGGTATACACTACAAACATTTCCCATTTAGTGACTGAGTTAAGGTCCTGTGGCTAGGTCCTTAAATGAGTTGCTCACTAAGTAAGGCACTGTATATGGTGTGCACATCACATTATTCAGAACAAAGAAATGGACAAAGGAAACCCTAACTTGATGATTTTGCTTTTATTTACATAACTTCCATGAAGGCCTGTAAAGTATAACAGCATAAAACTACAGTGCTGTACTGTACAATATAATCAGCAAAAATTACAGTACTGCATAAACAAGATATACGGTACAAAAAGACATTGAGGTTCTATAAACAAGATGCACAGAACTGTAAAAAAAAAAAGATGGGGGGTATGTCCTTGTGGCAGGTTGTAAGTCCAGTCATTAAACAGCTAGGTCATTAAACAAGGAAAATCTGTCTTATCTCCATTTTAGAGATGAGGAACCTGAGGTACGGGAGTGTCAGATAGTCATGCATGGTCATATGATTCATGTAGAATTGAATTATTCTCATTTTAGGGGTGGGACAACTGAGACAAGGAAAGTTAAGTAGCATAGCTAGGGGAAGCTCTCTAGTAAGAGGCTGAGCCTCAAAGATCTTTAAATATAATGGAGAGATAAATACACTGTGATAAGCTCTATGGTAGCATTCATGGAGTTCTTTAGACTTCAGAGGAAAGGTATTAAAACAAAACTAGGGATATGGGAGACTTATTAGAGAAGAAGGGGGGAATAAGGTAGTGGTTTAAGGGCAGTTAATAAAAGGGATAAATATAATCAAAATTCATTACACATATTGAATCTCCCAAACATGATAACGGGAGGGTGGGGCCAGGGGGATGGCAGAGTAGAAATGATAAAGGACTGTCACATGCATGTACAAATCTGCCCAAGTGAAACCCATTATTCTGTATAACCAATATGCACTGATAGAAAACATGGGAAAAAGTTACAGAAATTTGTTTTAGACAGAAAGAGAGATAACCTTTCCTGATAATAATAATAAAGTGCAAGTGTAAACTTCCTAGTTTTTATTTTATTTTTGGCAGCACTGGTGATTAAACACAGGGCCTTTGAACTGAACTATATTCTCAGCCCTTTATTTTGAGACAGGGTCTTGTTACATTGCCAAGATGTTCAGGCTGGGCTTGAACTTTGAACCCTCCTGCCTCAGCCTCCCAGAGTGCTGGGATTACAGGCATGCACTACCACACCCAGCTTGTTCTTTTCAATTTTTCACTCAAGTGGAAGTTAAGGTTTGCTGAATGTAAGGAGGGAAAGAGAATGTAATGGTTGAAGAGAGAGTGCAAATTTTTGTGTGAAGTCCCCAGATGCTCATGTGTTATATAAAATGAAGTAGTATTTGCATATAACCAACCTATCCATATCCTCTTGTATACTTTAAGTTATCTTTGGGTTACTAGTGTGCTTAGGTACTTTTAATGCATAATACAATGTAAATGCTGTGTAAATTTTTTATACTCTGTTTAGAGAATGAGAAGAAAAACACATTTTTTTTTCTGAATATTTTTGATTTGTGGTTGATTAAATCTGCCAGTGGAGCCCGCCTGTACAGAAGGCTGTCTGTAGCTGCTGATAGAGGAGGCAATGGGAGCTGATTAGAAACCAGATGAGGTTGGAGAACATGAATTTGGGCCCTACTAGTATGTAAGAGAGTGAGTTATCTTTCCAGTATAGGACAAAGAGCTTGAGAGTAATTGAACTGCTGGGCCACAAGTGAAAAGAAAGAAAACAAAGTGAAGACAGAAGAGGGCAGATTTGGAGCCTATGCAGCTGAGGTTTAGGATGCCTTAATGACACTCAAGAAATGTATTGGGATTAAAAGCTAGCATGATAGAAAGTTGTAACACCAGAATTTAATGTTTTGAGAGATGGTGGCTCAATGTCATGACAAGGTTCTAAGAGACCACGGCATGAATTGTTGAAGCAGAGTAAAGGAATGAAAGATAATGGCCTAGTAGATATTTCCCATATCCTTATGGAGTTTTTTATTGTTACTATTACAGCCCATCTGTCAGTTACTGAGTGAAATATGTTGCAGATGTCCTGCCATGAAGGTGGATTTGTCAGTCTTTCTTTAATGTTCTTTCAATTTTCATTTTATATGTATTTTGAAGTGTATTACTAGGTATATATACAATTATGATTTAATAAAGGTATATACACAATTGTAGTTTAATCAAACATTTTACATGCAATGACCTTCTGTTGTCAGAAATGTTTTTCATTTAATCTTATTTTGTCTGATACTAGCATTGCTACATTTGTATATTTCCATCTTTAGATTTTTTAAAAATTGTCTGACGTCATACTTTAAGTACCTCTTTTAAAAAGTATAAAACGATTTTTTTTCTTTTTACAATGCTAGGAATTGGACCCAGGGCCTTAGGCATGCTAGGCAAGTGATTTACCACTGACCTATGTTGCCAGCAACTGAATTTTATTTTAGATCTTGTTTGATGATTTTTGTTTTAATTTGGAGAATTATGTACTTTTATAGTGGTTATTCTGTGGTAGAAGTACATTCAAATATCTTGAGTTTTCTAAATTGCCTGTATTTTTAATTCTTCTCTTCTATATCCTTTCTTTTGAACTGGCTGTGGTTTTTACTCCTATTCCTATTTGGAAGTTACATATTTGTTTTTTCCATGGTTTCTGTACCTCAAAAGTTACTAGTATTTTGTTAAGGATATATTTAGGGGCCAGGGATATAGCTCAGCAATGTAAGTGCTTGGCAAGCACAAGGTCCTGAGTTCAATTTCTGATACCCCCCAAAAAAAAAAGATACATTTAACAAAGCTCCCATGTGGGAGTTTTGGCCTTGATGTTTTTTCTTCTTTTTCTAGAAGTTTTGAGGTTCAACATTGTTGTTTGAGCTCATTGTGTTTTCCTGAAGTCAGAGTTCACCACTATTTTCCTCTTAGGCTTGCTTTCATTGCATCCTATAAGTTCCAATACATTGTATCAGCATTATTTTTAAATTGGAGATCTTGTTATTTTCTTCTTTAATTTATCTGTGACCCAGATATGGGTCTAGATTCAATCTTCTACATGTGGCTAGTCAGTTTTCCCAGCTCATTTTGCGTAGGTTAAGATTTTGATCTCTTTGTCAAAGATCACATGGCTGTATGCTTCTGTGGTTGTTTTTGCATCCTCTGTTCTGTTTCATTGTGCAACGTCTTTTTGTGCCGGTACCATGCTGCTTGTAATATATCTTGAAATCTGGGGTTGTGATACTTCTTAGTTTGCTTTTCTCCTTGCCCAGGATTGCTTTTGTTATTCTGGATCTCTTCTACCTCCGTATGAATTTTAGGACATTTTTCTGTAGTTCTATGAGGAATGCTATTAGTAATTTGATTGGGATTGCATTAATATATTTTTCAGTTTTCGAAGTGTGGCCACTTTGACAATACTGTAGTGGTTCTGCCTATCCAGGACTGGGGGGGATATCTTTCCATTTTGTGTTTTCCTCTACAGTCTCATTTTTCAGAGTAATGTAGCTTTCATTATAGAGACCTTCACTTCCTAGGTTAACTCCTGTTTAATTTTTTAAAAAATTTTATTTTTATTATTACTTATTTGTAATATATGATGATTACATTCATTGTAGAGAATTGGTACATGCACGTAACACATCTTTTGTTTTTCCAGAATCAGATTTATTTCTTTTTAAGTTATTAATTTAATTATCATAAACACAGATTAACAGCCAGACTAACAGACCAAAATATATATAAAATATATAAAACAATTATAGTAAATCAAGGTACAATTTTATATACATTGGCTGTGCTAGATTAGAATGACTTTGTTCTCTCTTTTTTTCTATTGTCCTTTATTTTGCACTTTGTGTGTTGAGTTTCTCATACAAAAGAAACCATTTGATATTTAAGCTTGTGTGTCTGACTTACTTCACTTAACATTATATTATGGTCTCGGTGTGCGCCCATTTTCCTACAAATGGCTCAAGTTTGTGCTTCTTTATGTCAGGGAAGTGCTCTGTGTACAAATACAAATTTTCACTATCCATCCATGTACTTGTGGACATTTAGGCTGCTTCCATGATTTAGATATTATGAATTGTGCTGCTATAAACACGGGTGTGTATGTATTGCCATAATTTGATTTTTTAGCTCTTTGGGGAAGATGTCTAGAAAGGGAATGGCTGGGAAAAGTAGAATTTCTATTTTTAGTTTTTTGAGGAATCTTCACACTGAAGTGGTTATATGAGTATACACTCCCCCCAACAATGAAGAAGGGGTCTTTTTTCCTGACAGCCTCTCCAGCATTTGTTATTATTTGATTTCTTAAAGAGAGCCATTCTTTCTGGAATGAGGTGAAATCTCAATGTTACTGTAATTTGCACTGCTGGAGTTGCCAGTGATGTAGTACTTATTGGCTATTTGTACCTTTCCATCTGAAAACTGTCTATTCATTTCAGATCTGCATGTTTAAATTTGAAGGAGGCCTAATAGTTTGACTTCTTTGTATATTCTAAATATTAGTCTTTTGTCTGAGGATTAGCTGGTGATTTCCTGTTCAGTATGTGGCTTTTCATTTGGTTTGTTGTTTTCTTTGCTGTACAGCTTTTTAGTTTGCTGAGTTCCTATTTGTTGATTTTTTTGGTATTATTTCTTGTGCAGCTGGGGTTCTATTAAGAATGTCTTTGCTTCTGCCAATGACTTTGAGTTTTACCTAATTTGTATTTCCACAGATTGTTTCTATTTTAATATTTAGATCTTTGATTCATCTTGATTTTAGTTTAGTGCATGGTGAGAGGTATGAGTCTAGGTTCTATTTTTGGCATATGAATAGCCACTTTCCCCGCACCATTTGTGAATGAAGCTGTGTTTCCACCAGCAAAAGTGTTTGGCCCCGTTGTCAAAGATAAAGTAGATGAATGTGCCTGGAGTTGTTTCTGCGTTCTCTATTCTGTTTCATGATTCACAAGTCTGGTTTTTTTCCCACCAATATGCTGTTTTTTATCACTGTAACTTTATAGTGTAATTTGAAGTTTGAGATTGTGGTTTCCCTTGTTGCCTAGAATTGCTTTAGCTATTCTAGATATCTTCTGGTTCCATATAAATTTTACAATTACTTTCTCCAGTTATGTGAGAAATGTTATTGGTAATTTAATTAGGATTGTGTTAAATTTGTATAACAGTTTTAGAATTATGACCATTTTGACTATATTGGCTCTGCCTATCCAGGAATGGGGAATCTTTCCATTTTCTGTTGTCCTCTTTAATCTCCTCTTTCAGAGTTCTGTAGTTTTTGAGGTAGAGGTCTTTCATTTCCTTGGTTAGGGCGATTCCTAAGTATTGTACTTCATTTTACTTGATGACTTTGTGAAAGATATTGTTTCCTTAATTTCTCTCTTGTTGACTTTATTATTGTTATGCGGGAACATTATTGATTTTTGAGTGTTGACTTTGCATTTTGTTATGCCATTAACTTTGGTTATTCTAGGAGTATTTTACTGGCATTTTTGAGGTCATCTATGTAGAGAGTCATGTCATGTGGAAATAATGATAATTTAGCCACTTTTTTATTTTTATGGGATTTCCATATCCCTTTTATTTATTTCCCTTGTCTGATTGTTCTGGCTAATGTTTTGAGAATTATTTTGAATAAGAATGGTGATAGCAGACCTCTTTGCCATGCTTCTGATTTTAGACAGAAAACCTTCAACTTGTCTCCATTTAATATGATTTTGGCCATTGATTTGCATAGATATCTTTTATCAGGTAAAGGTAAAGATCCTCTATACCTATTTTCTTCAGGGTTTTTATCGTGAATGAATGTTGGATTTTGTCAAATAGTTTTTCTGCATGTATTGAGATGATCATGTGATATTTCTCCCTGCTTCTGTTGATGTTGTATATTAGAATTATTGATTTGCATATATTGAATCATCTCTGCATCCTCAGAATAACTCCTGCTTGGTAATCATCTTTTTGATGGTTTGCTCCATTTTCTTTGCCAGTATCTTATTGAGAATTTTTACATCTATGTGCATTAAAGAGATAGGCTTGTAATTCTCCTTTTTGGTTGGGCCCTTTTCTGGTTTTGGAATCAGGGTAATGTGTGCTTCTAGAAATGACTTTGGGAGCTCTGCTTCCCTTTTGATTTCATTAAAGAGTTTGAGCAATATTGGCATTAGATCTTTTCTGAAGTTCTTGTAGAATTTGACAGTGAATCTCAGGACCTGGGCTTTTTTTAGTTGGATTTTTTTTAATTCTTCGATTTCGTTGACTGATACTTAGTCATTCAGAATTTTTATATATTCTTGGTTCAGCTTTGGATGTTTGTATATATCTAGGAATCTATCCATTTCATCTGAATTTTCCATTTTATTAGAGTACAGGTTCTCAAAGTAGTTACCAATGATCTGGACTTCAGCCAAATCCGTTGTAATTTAATCTTTTTTTGTTTCTAATTACATGGATTCAGGTCCTTACTTCTTTTGGTAAGATTGGTGAAGGGTTTGTCTATTTCATTTATCCTTTCAAAGAACCAACCTCAATTCATTGATTCCTTGTTTTGCTTTTGTACTCTCATTTCATTATTGTCTGCTCTAATCTTTATAATTTCCTTACTTGTAGTATCCTTGGCTTTGGATTGTTCTTATTTTTCTAGGACCGTGAGGTGTGTGTATCATTAGGTTCTTTCTTTGAGCTCCATCTGTATTTCTGATGTGAGCATTCATTCCTATAAGCTTCTTTCTTAGGACTGTTTTCATTGTGTCCCGTGGGTTCTAGTATGTGTTACTAGCATTATCGTTTGATTGTGGGAGCTGTTTAATTTCATCTGTGACCCATTGATTATTCAAGAGGGCATTATAGAGGCATCTTGGCAAAATTTTTTGAAAGGTGCATTAAGGTGGGTATGTGATGCTAGCATTTATTTTTTAGGAGTATTTCTATTGGTGAAATATTTTTTATTTTATGAGTTTTATTATATTAAGCAATGTGTACTTAACAGGAAAATAAAATATCAAAATAAAATACTAAATTTTTACTATATAATGAGTGTTTAAAATAAACCTTTTTAACATCAACTGTTTGCTTATTAAATCTAAAAAATAAGACAGCAGAAATAAATTCCTATGTGAACTACAATGAAAATACAAGTGAAACTCTAACACAAAAATAATCTTTACTTCAGTTATCACACCTAAAGCAGTTTTAACATAAGAGATCAGCATGTTCCATACACAAGTGTCACTTACACTGGTAGAACATGTGTTTTGTTTTCCTGTCTTTTTGGTAGAAAATACTTGACATCTTACTAGTGTTCCTGTTTTCTTAAGTTCTTGTGATGATTCACCTGTTAGTTCACTGGTCTGCTCCAGCAATCTTTTGCAGAGTTGTTTGGATAGATACCTATTGTTCTTCCTCTGTTGTAATTGAGCATTTATCAAGTACAGTACCAATCCTTTAAGAAAATTTCTCTCTAATATTTTGTGTTTGTTGTTTTCTTTGTAAACCATGAAACTATATCTGACATGTTTAGGATCCAGTAAAAACAAAACCATTGATCAACACTTTGTGCTTCAAGTGACATCATAGTTGCAGCATGTACTCCATCTTTGTTGTAAAATGTGACTATTTCTGGCTTCATTTGTGTTGAAGATTCACAATCAATCCTTTTGGGTTTTGGTTTTTTGAAATAGGGTCTTGCTATGCAGTCCAGGAACTCACTATATAGAACCAGCTCACCTTGAACTCACAGGATCTTCCTGCCTCAGCTTTCCCACTGCTGGGATTACAAGCATGTGCCATCACACCCAGATTCACTATCAATCTTATCATCATGGAGTAATGTTGAGAGTATTAGTATCACTTGGTTTTTCTTTGCTGTATGTGAAGCCAATGTTATGTCTTTCTGAAATCCAAAGATTGTTGTACTATATATTTCTGTATTGTAAAACTTGTAGCACTTTCTTCAGGAATGGCTTGAACAAGTGTTCTTTTAGCAAATGTAACATGAATAGGTAACTAGTGAACCAACTGTCAAATGTGGCATTTAGGTCACTTTTTGAAATAGTTGCAATGAGTCTGTTTACAATATTATACAGTTTATTACTGCATGAATAAAAACCTGGTGGCTGAATTCCAGGATAAATTTCTAAACTCAAGGCATAAATATGTGTTCACTCTACCAGAACGTGTATTTTATACCATATTTGGAAGGATTTTGGGCTTATATTGCCAAAAGCTTCAACAACCACAAAATGATTCAAGTTGTTTATCAGTTGTCATTAATTCAGATGCTGTATAAATTGCTTGACAGTTCACAACAAAGCTTTCAAAAAATGAGCAAATAGCAGCCAAATCTAGAACTTTTTTCTTTCTTGGGAGGTCTTTTTATCATCAGAAAAAGCAATTTTGTAGGAAACCAAGTCTCTTGATGATCACTATTGTTCTAAAAGTCCAAATACCACATCTGTCACTTCTCCATAAATGCATTAAATTCTGACAATTAGAATGATAAAGTCCTGCTGTGAAGGCTTTTGGTTTAGATAGTGAGGCATCATGATAAATGTATTCTTGAGTATTACTATTGATGCATATATAATGCTTTACTTATATTTAATTATCAGTGTATTTCAGAACATCTTGTAGGATACGCTCTATTATTGTTTCTAACATTGAATCTCAGTGTTGACATTCTGTGCAGTAGGTTTCACCCTTGGCAAGAACCTAGTAACATTTTCTGACCTACCTATTATGTGGGATCACTCAGGTATACACAACCATTTTGTAGCATTTTGACTAGTTAGATATTTATTCCCATTACTGTTTTCTTCTTCATCTGAGTCAGGGTCTTCATTCTATACTTCTCTGTCATCTCTTGCTCCATCTCACTGTCACAACTTCTTTGGCTCACATGATCCAAGTCATTATCGGTAGCTGAATCACCTGATGACTCACTTTCAACTTCCTCCAAAAGTTGTAAAAGTGAATTTTCATACAGCACTGTAGTGAATTGAGCTAATTCTATAAGAATAATCAAAACACTTAATAAAACAAATTACAAATGCACAAAAATACAACATAGTGCATTAAATGAGTAAAACTGAGCTGTTGACAGTTTGACACATGTGCATACACCTTGTCTTTCATTGTACCAAGTGGGTGAACACTAAGATTATTTCATGTGTTCCTCCAGCACAGCTACTCAATGCATAGCTGGCTACCCTTATGCTATAGGACATACTTTCATTAGAAAAGTATGGTGGGGCACCTGTTACCATTTCATGATGCTCTTATTAATTTCCATGTGTTTGTGTAGTTTCATTTGCCATTGATTTCTAGTTTTACTGTCCTATGATCTGATAATATGCATGGGATAATTTTGATTCTTTTGCATTTACTTAAGCATGTTGGCTAGTATGTGGTCTATTTTGGAGAAAGTCCCATGTGCTGCTGAGGAGAATGTATATTCTGTTATTGTTGAATAGAACACTCCAGATAGTGAGTCCATTTGTTTGAAGGTTTGGTTCAACTCCAATATTTCTCTGTTGATTTTTTTACTAGTCCATCTATTATTGACAGTGGGCTATTGAGATCCCCTATTACCGTTCTTGTCTTAGTTGCTTCTTTCGTTGCTGAAACAAAGTACCCAACAAGCAAAGTTAAAGTAGGAAAGGTTTATTTTGGCTTACAGTTTGTAGAGGTTTTGGTCCATATGCAGCTGGCTCCAAGGCAGCAAAGACATGGCAGAGGGACATCACACAGGAGAAACAGTCCATGGCAGGGCAGTCAAGAAGCAGCAAGCTTCCCTTTCCCTTTTATCATATATAGGCTAAAACCTTTTGGATTGTGCCACCCACTCCCAGGGTGGGCCTTCCCCTTATCCACATCCAGAAGCATAATAAACCAATTTGTGAACTAATCCAATATCACAGACCCTTCATCCCAGGATCATACAATCTACAACCAGCTATCTCCAAAAAGCCCCACCTATGAGTGAAGGAGGCTTTGAGGGGGCATGTAGATATGAGCCATAACATTTGTATTAATGTTTGTCTGACTTTTCATGTCCATTTGAGCTTGTTATGAAGTTGTACACCCCATTATTTGGTGCATTAATGTTTACGATTGTTATCTCTTCCTGTTGAAATGTTCCCTTAACCAATATGTAGTACTCTTTGCCTCAGTTTTGGATAGAAATACTTTGCTTGAAATTAGGATAGCTACTCTTGCTTTTTCCAGGGTTTCTTTTGCATGGAATATTGGTTTCTGTCTTTTGATTTTTAACCTGTGAGTTTCTATTTGAATTAAATATGTTTCTTGCATACTGCATATGGTTGGGTTTTGTTTCTTGATCCATCCTGCTAATCTATGTATTTTGATTAGGGATTTGAGACCCTTCACATTGAGAGTTACTGCTGAAAGGTACTGACTTATTCCTGTCATTGCATTAATTTCTTTTTGCTGAGTGCTTTATTTTTTATTTGTTTTGTTTTATTTTGCTTTACTTAGCTATTCATCCTACCAGATGTATTCATTCTTTTTAACTTACTGGCATTGTTAGCTTCATTGTTTCTTTCTACGATATCTTTGAGCATTTTTTGTAATGTGGGTTTTGGTTGTTATGAATTTCTTGGAGGTACTCCTTATAAATACCATATTTCTCTGTCAGTTTTGAAGAATACATACTGATATATGACATATTGAAGAATACTGATGTATTCTTCAAATACATACTGAAGTTGTTATCTCTAACAGCTTGAAATACTTTACTCTAAGCCCTCCTGATCTTTAAGGTTTATATTGAGCTGTCTGCTGTAATTCTAATTTGTTTAGCTTTGTGATTTGTTGCCTTTCTCTAACACCGTCACTTACCTGTATACTTATTTCCTTCTCTAAATTTGGGAAGTAGTCTGCCATCATTTCTGTGAACAGGTTTTTACGCCATCTATGTTGTTTTCTGATTTTTCACTCCAGTTACCCTTAGTCTTCTATCATCTAGCAGTTGTTGGATCTAGTTTTTCATGTTCTCTTGTTTTTTTTGTGTGTGTGTCTTTGAGTAGTTGGTCTTTGAAGGCATCATTGTCTTCCAGTTCTAAAATTTTATCTTCACACTGATCACTTCTGCTCTTCATACTTAAAATATAATTTTGTTTTGTTTTGGTTTGCTTTTTTTTGGTATCGGGAATCGAACTCAGGACCTTGTGCTTGCCAGGCAGGCATTTGTGCCACTGAGCCATATCCCTGGCTTAAAATATAATTTTTTTTTTTGGTCTTTGAGACAGGGTCTAGCTATGCAGTTCAGGCTGGCCTTGAGCTCACTTTGTACCCCAGGCAGGCCTTGAAGTCACAACAGTCCTCCTGCCTGAGCCTCCCGAGTGCTGGGATTCCAAGCATGCGCCACCATGCCTGGCCTTTAAAATATAATTTTAAAATTAATTTTATTGGTACTTTTTTGATATACATAATGATCACATTCATCATGTCAATATAATTTTAATCACCTGCATTTCTGATTGAGACTACTTCATGCACTCTAATTCTTTGCTGAACTGGTCATATTGTTTTTATTATTTTGTTAGCTTACCTGGGCAGTCAGACCATTGGTCTGTGTTGGATGCAGGTACCAGCAAGCAGTAGGAGTAAGGTGAGGGTGCCAATTGCACAACTTTCAAATGTAGAGGAACTCAGGTTGGGTCTAGTCTCTGGAGCTGGGTTTGTGTCCTTTAGGTCAAGCCCTTCAGGGATCTCTTTCCAGCCTGATCCTTGAGCAGAGCTATTTTCTATGGCTGTATATCACCTAGTCTCTGTGGGAATATAACTCTGGAAGCTTTAAAGAGAAACCATCCCACAGCATCTCTGAGTTCTGAGTTCATACCATCAGCCCTTCCCTAGAATGGCGTCTAACCAATCGCTCTTTACAGGAATATTGTCAGCACATGAAGTAGAGTAACTCTCCATGTGTTGTCTGTGAAAGGTCTCACATGGGAGCTGAATCTCATGTTTTCCCTGCAGATCACTGCACCCACCAGTCCATTTATTCCACTGGCATATTTCTCCCTGAGGCCTTCTACAGTCCCTATTTTTCTCTTATTCTCTGTAGGTTTACTCCGTTTCATACACACCAGGGAGAAAGTGCAAACTGTCTCTTTATGTTGTATTCTGTCTCTGCAATATCTCTATAGTTTTTAATGTTTCTGTCAGATCTTTGCTGGTTCCTGGGGAGGTACTTCTTTCTCTGTTTCTTCCCCAAGTTATTTTCCAGAGTCTGGATTCCAAATGTCAGAAGGGCTGAGTTATTGTTACTCACCACTCTACCATTTTCCTGAAGTCCTCCTAAGTATTTCATTTTTTAAAAATTTTTTCTTGATGCTGTTCTGAATGGTACTATTTTCCTAATTTTTTTTCTGGGTAGGTTCATTATGGGTGTAGAGGAATGTGCTTGATTTTTTTACATATTGATTTCATATCTTCCTACATTGATTTAATTTGATTAATAACTATAAATCTTTTGATAGAATTTTTTAGGTCTTCTAGGTAGAGGATAATGTCATCTGCAAATACTGCTAACTTGACTTTTTCCTTTCCTGTAAGTGTCTCTTTTATTTCTCTCTCCGGATTGCTTTGGCTAATGTTTTTAGTACTATATTGAACAAGAATGGTGATAGGGGTTATCTTTTTTTCCCCTGATTTTAAAGAAAGGTTTTTAACTTTTTCTCATTTAGTACATTGTCAGCAAGTTTTTCATAAATGACTTTTATCAGCTTGAGATAAGGTCCATCTATGCCCTCTTTTGTCTGGGTTTTTACCACGAATGGATGTTGGATTTTGTCAAAGGCATTTTCTGTGTATTGAGATGATCAGGTGATGTTTGTCCTTGTTTCTGTTTATGCGACGTGTTGCATTAACAATTTGTATGCATTGGATACATCTTTGTATCTCTGGATTGCAGCCTATGTGGTCATGGCATGTGATGTTTTTATGATTTGTTACATTCTGTTTGACAGTATCTTGTTGAAGATTTTTGCATCTATGTTCATTAAATAGATTGGCCTGTAGTTTTTTCTTTTGGTTGGGTACTTGTCTGGCTTCGGAATCAAGGTTAGCTTCCTGAAATGAGTTTAAAGGAATTTCTTCCCTTTTAATTTCATTAAAGAGATGATTGAGTATTGATGTATGCACTTTCTGAGTTTCTTGTAATATTCAGCACAGAATCAATTAGGTCATGGGCTTATTTTGTAGATTTTTTTTGTTACTGCTTTAATTTCATTGCCTGTTACTGGGTTGTTCAGAGTTTTTATATCTTTGTTTCAGTCTTCATAATTTATATGTGTCTAGGAATCTGTCCATTTCTTCTAGATTCTCTGGTTAGTTGTAGTACAAGTTTACATAGTAGTAACTAAAAATCTGGATTTCAGCACTGTCTGTTGTCATGTTGCATTTTTTCATTTCTAATTGCATTGATGTGGGTCTTCACTTTGCTTCTTTTGGTAGATTTGGCTAAAAGTTTATTTGTCCAAAGAACTAACTCTTGATTCATTAATTTGTTGTTTTCTTTAATTTCAATTTCATTAATTTCTCTGACCATTATAATTCCCTTCCTGGTACTAACTGGATTTAGATTATTCCTGTTTTTCTAGAATCTTGGGATACATCATTGGGTTATTTATTAGGGCTTGTTCTTTTTCTGATGTGAGCATTCATGGCTCTAAGCTTCCCTCTTAGGACTGCTTTCATTCTGTCCCATAGGTTCTAGTATGTTGTCCTGGTGTTATCATTTGATTCTGGAAACTAATTCCTTTTTTGATTTCTCTTAGGAGCCATTGATTATTTGAGAATATATTTGATGTCCATGTATTTGTATAATTTCTGTTAGTTTTGTGCAGTTCATTGCTAGTTTAATTGCACTGTGTTCTGATAATATTCATGATGTATTTTAGATTCTCTTGTATTTTTTTAACCATGCTTTATGAACTGGCATGTGGTCTATATTCAATAAAGTGCCATGCACTGCTGAATATCTTAATTCTGTTTTAGTTGGGTGGAACACTGTAGATATCTGTTAAGTCCATTTGTTTGAACATGTGGGTCAGCTTAGATATTTGTCAATTTTATGTCTAGTTGATCTATTTTTGATAGTGGGGCATTGACATCCTCCATTATAATTGTGTCAATGTTTCTGTGATATTTTATTACCACTAGTGCTTGTTTTATGAAGTTGAGTCAGCTCGTATTTAGTGCATTTATCATTATATTTGTTATCTCTTCATGGTGTTGAATTGTTCTCTGAGCCATTGTGTAGTGCTCTTCTTTTCCTCTTCTGATGAGTTTTAGTTTAAAGTCTTTGTCCGAAAATAGAATAGCTTCTCTTGTTGGTTTTTGGGTTCCCCTTGCATGGAGTATTTTTTACCCCATGATTTTTAATTTATGAATTTCATTTTGGGGTAAATGTTTTTCTCATATAAAACATACCATTTGATTTTGTGGGGTTTTTTTTTATCCAATATGACAACTTTTGTCTTTTGATTGGAGAGTTGAGCCCACTTACATTGAGAGTTATTACTGAAAGGTATTGATTTATTCCTATTGTTGTATTATTGTTCTGCTGCTGCTTCCTTTTTCTCCCCTACTACTTTACTGTACGCCCTACATCATGTATTCATTCTACTGGACTTTTTGGCATCATTGGCTTTATTTTCTCATTGAAGGATATTCTTCAGTATATTTTAGAGTGGTGGTTAGGTATCCATATGTTTCTTAAGGTATGCTGTGTCATGAACTTACTTTTCCATGAATTAAAAAAAGATAATTATGGAGGGTTAGATTGGAAGTTGTTTTCTTTTAGAACTTGAAGTACTTTACTAGAACCTCTCCTAGTCTTTAAGTTTTGTGTTGAGAGCTAGGAGTGGTGATGCATGCCTACAATCCCAACATTTGGTTGCTGAAGGAGAAGGATAGCTTTGAGTTCAAGGCCAGCCTGTGGTACATAGTGACTTCACAGCCAGCCTGAAGTATGTAGCAAGATCCTGCCTCAAAAATGCAAACCAAAACAGAAATAAAAATAAAAAGGTTTGTACTGATAAGCCTGCTTCAGTTCTAGTCAGTTTACCTTCATAAGTGATTTGTTGCTTCTAACAGCTTTCAAGATTGTTTCCTTGTGTTGGACTTTTGGGATTTTGACTATGATGTGTTGTGGGGAGGTTCTTTTCTGATGAAAAAGTCTTTATTTTGTTCTTGTTTATTTTGGCTACATGTAATATTTCACTCTTGCACTAACATCCTCTTAGGATATTGACTGTTTTACTCTACTGGATCCTTGCTTCCATTGTTACTGAGTTGATGTAAATGTAATCTGTCTTTTGATATCTTCTCTCTGGCTACTTGGTTTTCATTGTTGTTGTTTTTGTTTGAGTTTTTTGTTTTGTTTTGTTTGGGGGGTGGTACTGGAAATTGAACCCAGGGCCTTCAAACTGAACCATATCCCTAGCCTTTTCCCTTTATTTTGAGACAGGTTTTGCTATCTTGCTAAGTTTCTCAGGCTGGGCTCAAACCTAAGATTCTCCTCCCTAGCCTCCCGGTGTGGGGATAATGGGCATGTGCTACTATGCCTACCTTTTGGCTGTTTAAAAAGTTTTATTGAATGTTTTATAGAATTCAGTAATAAATCCATCAGCTCCTGACAAATCATATGCCTTGTGGTTAAACTATTTAAAGTATGAAATTCACCAGGTTTTAATGTAGTCACAGATAAGTGCAACCATCAGCATAGTAAATTGTAGAAAATTTTCATCATCTAAAAAGAATCCCCATAACTTTTAGCTGTTATCTCCCCATCTTTCTATTTCCTCCTACTGCTATGCAGTGCCCAATCTATTTTCTGTGTTTATAGATTTGCCCACTCCGGGAATTTCATGTAGATGGAACTTTCTTGCTTTAATTAGTAAATGTTCCTAAGTATCTTCCATGCTATTGCATGTGCCAGTGTTTTTCTTTCCTTGCCTTTGTCTGTCTATCTGTCTATTGTTACTGTCTGTCTTTTTTTATTTAAAAAATTTTGCAGTCCTGGAGGGTAAATTAAGCACCTTTGTGCAAGTTCTTTTTATTTTTTATTTTGAGACAGGGTCTCCCTAAGGCACTAAGTTACCCAGGCTGGGCTTGAATTGGGATCCTCCCGTTTCAGCCTGCTACAGTTATGTGACTGCAGGTGTGTTCAACTATGCCCAACTATCATTTTTTTTTAAAAAAATTTATATTGTGAAATGTACCATTTGTGTATAAGCATTACAAAACTATTACATAAGCTATTATATAATAAACCTACTTATAAGTTGTGATAAAAAGATATGGGTTTAAATTTACTATAGTAAAATATATATTGCCATTAACCCCTTTAAAATAGTCCTTGCTTAGCACACAGTTATCCCACCATTCATATCACTTGTGAAGTAGTTCCAGAAGTCCTGTTTCATGAGTGTCTTTAATTGTCCTCTCTTGGCTGCCTTGATGTCCTGAAGTAATTCAACACCTTTACCTTTCATGGTCATTTTGACTTTAGGGGAGAGTTAGAAGTTGCATGTTGCCAAGTTCAGTGAATAAGGTGGGTGAGGGAACACTAATGTTTTTATGAGCTTGCCTTTCCATTGCATGACACTTGGCAACAGCAGACATTCATGAAAGAAGACCTCCAGAAGTGTTTCAGAAAGTAGAAAGTTCAGTGTTATCACTGTGTTCAAAATGCAGGGGAGCGTATGCAGGGGTATTAATTGCTATATGTCTTATAAAACAAAATTTGTATTTAATTATTCACTGTATTTTTCCCTATTTGTTCATGCATACTCATACAGCCAGATATATGTTTGCATATGTATAGACAGACATTCCTCCGGTTTTTATGTGACTTTTACTAAGACTGTGATGAAAATTAGAGGGAAAGCAGTAGTCAATTTTTTCAGATTTTAGGAATATGGCACAGCTTCATAAGGGATAAAAATGGTATTGTCAATAACTGCCAGCTAGCATACTTTACACAAAGTATCTGATATATACTGTATATATCTATACTATTGAGTGTACAATTATTTACCAGTCCTAGTGCTGATATTTTATAACATGGACAGTTGAATTCAGTCGTTTATATAGATACTTCTGCAGTAAATCCGGGGGGGGGGGTTGAATGCCATCAGTTTCCTTTAATTCCTTTAATAAGTTTTCCTTTGTGTCTTTAGCTCATTGGAGTAGAACCAAACACTTGCATCTAAATAGTTACTAATTAAGAATTCTATTATTCAGTCTTTCACTGTGGCACAGAATCACACTTACCATTCTCATGAATGTTGCAAACCAAAAGTATTCTCTTGCAGAGCTAGACTGAGGAAATACTATATATAATAGCAATCATTTTTTGAATATTAAATTTATTTATGCTTTTTAGGGTTGTCATTAACTTTCTTCACAATGTGAATAAAATTTTTTATTTAATTGGTATGTGTTTGTGATTATAAAATAATTTCATGTGTTTTGGAAAATTGGTACATATATACAATATTTATTTTGTTCATTTCTATAATCTTTCCTCCTTTCATGCCCTGTTTTCCTTTCCCATCTCCAAAAAGTCTATTTCCTTGTTTCCCATCAACTCTCCATTTTTCACTGTTTTTTTATCGTACTTTTAGTTTTGTTGGTGTATGTTTACAGTACATAATGATTGCATTCCTTTTGTGGAGTTGGTGCATGCATATAACACATCTTAATTTTTTCCTTCCATTTCCCACTCCTGGCTCCCTTCATTTTTTACTTTTATATTTGGGTTTCTCATATAAGAGAAATCATGCAATAATTTACCATCTGTGCCTGACTTTTCCTTAGCATTATAGTCTGAAGTTTTATCCACTTTCCTACAGAAGTCTGAAACTTATCCCCTGTGGCTGAGTAATACTCCATTGTGTAAGGTCCAATGTGCTTTCCTAGTTTTAGCCTTTTATAGAATAGAGTTTCAACTAATTTAGCATATTTTCTTCATTGGAGGAAAGATTCTTATCTCTTATTGTTGCTTTTATCTTTTTTCTTTTTATCTTTGCATGTCTCAGCTGGCTTAACTGCTTCAATGAGCTCTTAACTGAAGTGGGCTATTTTGTTTTATCGGACCCTATCTTTATGCTTTTCTTACTGCCTTACTCATAATAACTAAATCATTACACTAGGATGCCAGAGATTATTTCAGTTCTGTTGTCCTTATTTAAGCATATCTTCTGGCCTAAAGTTTCTTCTAATATGGAAAAGTTCCACGGGCTTCTGTGCAGGATGTATTTTCTGTTGTTGGATGGAATACTCTTCTAGATATCTGTTAAATCCATTTCTTCAGTCATTTGGTTCAACTCTGATATTTCATTGTTGGCTTTTTTGTCTAGTGGGCCTATTTGTGTGAGTGGAGTATTAAAGTCCCTCACTATGATTGTGTAAGTATCTACCTGTTCTTTTAAGTCAAGTAGTTTTTTGTCTTAGGTAATTGGCTATGCTCACATTTGGTGCATATGTATTTATAATTGTTATCTCTTCCTAATGAATTATTCCATTTACCAATATGTAGGGAACTTTGTCTCTTCTGACAAATTTTGTCTTGAAGTCAACTGTCTAAAGTTAGTACACTCCTGTGTACTTTTTGGCTTCAGCTGTATAGACCTATCATATTCATCCTTTCATTTTCAGTTTGTGTATGGGGTATTGAATGAGGTATGTCTTTTGCTGACAGCTATTATTTGTTTTTTGCAGCAAGTCTACTAATCTGTGTCTCTTGATTGGGAAATTAAGACTATTTACATTGAGTGTTATTATTGAAAGGTATTAATTACTACAAAGTATCAACAAATGGGATATACTTTATTAAAAAGCTTTTTCACAACAAAATAAATCACCAACAGAGTGAAAAGACAACCCACAGAGTGGGAAAAAATTTATATCCAGTTGTCTGTTGTACAGAGGACTTACATGTAGAACAGAAAAAGAACTGAAAAAAAATCAGGCCCTCCAAATTCAAAGGCCCAATCTAGAAATGGGCATCTGAGATGAATACAAACTTCTTAGATGAAAAAAATACAAATAGAAAGTAAATATATGAAAAAATGTTCAATATCACTGTTCATTCAAGAGATGCAAAGTAAAATGACACTGAGATTCCATCTCACCCCAGAAAGGATGGCTATCATCAAGAAATCTACCAGTAACAAATGCTACAGGAGCTGTGGGGAAAAGGAGCCCTTCTCTACTGTTGGGAGGAGTGTAGACTGGTGCAACCACTGTTGAAATCAGTGTGGAGATTCCTGGAAAATACTAGGATTAGAGGTCCCATTTGACCTAGCTATTCCCCTTCTGGCTATCTTCCCAAAAGAATTAAAAACATCATACCACAGCACATATGTGCATCCATGTTTATATGAGCACAATTTGTAATAGCTAAATCTTGGAAGCAACCCAAATACCCATCAACTAAGGAATGGATAAAAAATACAATGGAGTACTAGGGCTGGGGAGATAGCTCATCGGCGCAGCGCCTGTCTGGCAAGTGCAAGGTCCTGAGTTCGATTCCCAGTACCCGCCACCCCCCCCAAAAGAAACTAGTGTTAATTTTACAGTGCTGGAAATATAGCTTGGCAACACAAGTGCCTGCCTGGCAAGTGCAAAGCCGTGAGTTCGATTCCTGGTACTGGAAAAAAAATGAAACTTCAGACTTTTATAGGTAAATGGATGCAAGTAGAGATCATACTCATAAGTGAAAATTTTCAGACCCACATGTGTAAACATTATACTGTCTCACTAGTATGAGAAACTAAACAAATATGTAAAATCCAAAACGTACAATAGATATTGTGATTTGGGAAGAAACTGTTAAAAAGAAAAGACAGGCTGTGCTGGGAAGAAGGGGAAAGGAAGGAAGTGAAAAAGAAAAAGATGTATTTATGCAAGATAGTTAAGATAGTTATACAGCTAGCTTCTCTTAGTACATTGAAAACAAAGGTTTGTGCTAATATTGTATGGACAATATTTCATGCCTATATCTTGTACATTGAATAACTACTATGAAGATAATACTAGACTGTTTTAAAACTTTTATTGTTATTTTTATTTTTTTCTCTTTAAAGTTAAAAAGCAGAAAGACATTTATTGAATTCTGTCATCTTGATATAGGAGAATTATAACTCCCAACCTGTTAGATGGCAGATGTGCTGAATTCATGTCCCCTGAAATCAAAGAATGCATTCCAAGGAACAGCAGAAGTTAAGAGGAAAGATTCATTGAGAGAACGGTTCTGAGAGACAGGTCCTGAATTGATTGTCATCAAGTCCTTTGTCAGGGGAAATATATACAGCCAAGTTACAATACTGATACACAGTGGGTCAAACTATAATCAACCCATATGATTACAAGTGTAGCCACTTAGCTAATATTGATAGGGAAGTAGGACACACAGCAAGAGTGTATGGTTGGCATTATTAATTTTACTCACCTATGACTTCTAAAATGAACATTTTGCTGTCTTTAGATGAATAATTCAGATTTGGTGAAAAAAATCTTAAAAGAAATATCAGGCATATAACCCCCATCAGTAGACAGGACTACAAAGTAGAATAGTGGATCTCAGTAAAAGGAGTTTGGTGCATTTGTCATTGGAGTTTGGCAGCCTCTAGGTGAGCATAAACATTAAATCTTTTCAAGAGATTAAAAGCAGAACACAAAGGTTGGGGAAAGTGCCACATCCAGACACTGCTCTTAAAGGATTGGAATAGCGACTGTAATCTGCTGGCTCCTAGTCCTGTCTATTGATGGAGGTTATATATAAGTCTGATACTTCTTTTAAGATTTTCTTCACCAAATCTGAATTATTCTTCTGAAGACAGCAAATTCCACTTATTAGTGTATAAGCCACTCCAGTTTTAGCTATAAGGAGATGGAGAGTTCAGTGGTTGTGAAGTATAATTTTAGCTAAGGAATTTGAAGATTTTTGCTTTCATAGCTTCCACTGTAGCCTTCTATCCTCATTGAACCATAACAGTGGTCAGCTACAGATGTAGCTCAAAACTGACAGCAGGGATCTGTGATTGGCACCCCTTTTCTATATCTAGCCTTTATTACTATGCTGTTTTTTATATATCTTCTGGTTGTACTTTTCTGCTGGGTGTTTAAGACCAAGTTAATGTGAAACCAGTGTTAATCAAACTTTTTATCTCTATATATCAAAGTCAGTTAAGTCTTCTCAGGTGTTACTTTGGAACTGTGTATAGAGTCTCTCAGCTCCTCTGTCAGTGTCAGCTGCCACAATGGGCCATCGTCTTGCTTGACCATGGTGCTTCATATGAAAGCATGGGAGACTTTTCTTTCTTTGTTTACTTTGTAGCCTACTGTGCATTGGTTGATTCTTGTTCTCTGGGGTCCTTCAATCTCCCTTATCAGCAGGGAGACTCACCAAGTTGTAAGATCTTGTGGAAAAGGTCCTTTCGTGTCCTGGGCCCCTGCTAACCTTGGCATGCCAGGGCCAGAATATTGGCTGCCCTTTTAAAAGTTAGCTATGGTCTTTCTAGCTATAGTCTTCAAATCTCAGTTGTTGAACACCCATAAGAGAAGAATGGTTACCTCAGAATTACAGTGGGAGCAGTAGGTTTCATTTCATGATCTTGCCTCGATATCAAGCACCTCAAAATATAAAGTATGACTAGAGAACTATTACTTTTTACTAATCATGTTCACCTTAGAAATCCAAGTTTTTGTGGAATGCTAACAGAAAGTTTGACAGAGAAGGTTTGAGAACAAAGGCAACGTAGCATTTTGGCATGGTAATCATGATGACATTACTATCTTTGAAACATTTAAATCTCCATTTTAGTATAAAATCAGTTTTTAGTCAGTTACCTTTATCTAATTACAACATATTAAGTGATATAAAGAAACTTTTACCTAATTTATTATCTTGTAACCATTCTCTGTTACCAGAGTCACAATGAAGTAGAATGTACTTGTTTCTAGATGTATTTTACAAGTTATTAATGCTGCATCTCTAATAAGTACAGTAAACTTGTCAGGACTTCACAGTGTTTAGGTACCTCTGTTATAAGACAACTATAGAACAACTACAGAAACATAAGCTTGAAAATGTATCTGTCATGTGGCTCACTGTCTCATATGGGATTGGCTTGTACATTTTCTCACAAATAGCTGGAACACAAGTAAGGGAAAGACACATAGTTGAGCCTGAAAAGCTTACTACTATAAATAACATTGGGTGAAAATCACCAATGTGATAAAATGATTTTAGTTTGCTTCTTTGAAGGTCTATACATTTGGGAGACACAAATATACCATCTAATATACCCCAAGGTTAGCAGTAATTGGTATAACAGCCATACATATTTAATTGCTACTCTTCAGATAAATTTTAGACTCATTTGACAGGTTTTATGTGCAATTATACTGAAAAGAATTAAGAAATCTTTATAGCTCTGAAAAGTTTAGAAAACAATGTTAATGACCACAAGTGGACTTATTACCCAATATGCAAATAACAAAAATGTTTGTGTATTCAAAACCAATAGATGTAAATCAAGTTTAAATGTCAGGACCAAATTTAAGGGGATGTCAAATTGGATCATTTTATGTTTGAGGTCTGAACATATGTACTGTGTAAAAGAGAGCACCTTTTAGTTACTTTGTATGTATTAAACTTACATAACCTTAACTCTATAAACTTAATTTTAAAGCTTAGGTTCACAACATAGCTTCTTTTCAGATGTATACATACATGTATGCACAGATATATGTTATGTCATAAAGTAAGATGATAGTTGTTTATTTAACCCTTTGGGGACTAATTATTGAAAATATTTACAGGTTAATATTCAAATACTTTAACTCTTAAAATTCACTTTTTAGTAGCCAAAAGCCTCTCAATGAGAGCAAAAGAAACTTATTTTACTAAAATATAGAACCTTTGCTTTTAAATCTAGTGTTGTAAGTTTAACCAAGAGCATCTCAATATGTTAAGGAAACCTTATTGTTTTAGACATAGAAAGCTTAACCTTTTAATTACAGCCAACTTAAATATTTCTTAACAATTGTTTTAGATGACTCATGAGAACCAATCATAACATTGAAACACTTTACGCTCTACATAATATCTTTAACCAAGGAAAAACTTTAAGTTATTGTAGGCAAACAACAATAGACTTTGCATTCATAAAACCAGCCTTCTGATATTACCTAAATTAGCTAACAAGCTGGATGGAAACATGTTACCAACTTTAAAGACAGCTTTAGTTTTGTTAACTCACTCTTAACCCTGTGAACAATGAATGATATTGGGGCTATGAGTGTCTGCTTAGCTATATACTAACTAAAATAGAACATATACCTGAAAATTGGCTTGCAGAAACATACATAGCAACCCAGTCACATAAAACTTACATTATCAAACTGTACAGCTTTTATTTGTAAGTCCTATGTAAGCCTTGAGACTGTCATTCCTCATCTAATAGTGTTTTGAATAAGTTTTGTTACCCTGAAAACCTATAAAAATAGTTTTCCATGGAAATCTCAAAAAGAGCCAACAAAAGAAAAAATTATTCACCTTAAAAACAAAACAAAGTTTAAACAAAACAGGTGCAGGTATTTTAACCGATTGTTAACACACATCAGACAGATGGGCAATCATATAAGCACACAAAATAATTTTAAAGTCAGAGTGCTCTCAGATGTATTTGGCCAAGTGGAGCTACAATAAACCTTTTTCAATTTTTTAGGTTTGTAACTATAGTTAGACTGTTCAGAACTTTTTGAAAGTCATCAATTAACAGAGATCTCTTGTAATAAAGAGTCAGAAAGAAAAAAACTTTTATACCTCTGAAAGCAATGACTTTTTAAGACTGGCCCTAGGCTGATGGTTTATCTTACTGAAATAGCCCGCTATCCAGGCTTCTCATTGTTCCTTTGATGGCCACAGCTGATTCATAGCCACAGCTAATAGCCACAACTGCTGTTTTGCTAGCCATATGTAAATTATTCTCTCCAAAGGGACATACTGTTAAAGATAATTTTAACTTTTAGTTTTTAGGGAGTGCTCATCCTTTTCCTGATGAATAATTGACAATTTACGATAATTGAAGGGCTTAGTTTTTCTCCTTAGGGCACAAAGGTCAGGAAGGGTGAACTTAAGGTTCAGTACCAGAGCTGCGTCACTGGCTTTCCAGTGACTTATATCTACATTTTAAATACAGCCAGGATTGTCTCTCAGTGCAAAGGAAGTCTGAACATAATGTACCTCTGACCATTTTTCCTCTCTCTTACAGTACAATTCCAATTTTAAAGTAGTATTATAATCAGTATTTCTCTCTACATTCTAATTTGCCTCCTGGGGATAGGCTGACCATGTATGGGTTCAGAAAATATTAAACAGCTTTTCTACAGATTGTGAGGGTCAAATAATTTCTAGGGCTTAAAAATAAACTCCAAAGGAGTAAGGGAATTTGATACTGAGTTTCCAATCTGCAGAACATAAGGGGAAAAGAAGTTGTCCTTTTTAACCTGTCCTGGTTCTCATGTGTCCTCAGGGCATCCCCTGAGCACACCCTGCTCCAGAGCAAGTTGCTGCCATCTGGAGAGCGATCAGGAGACAGCAGGCTGTACTGGCCACCCTTACCAATGTGTGCACCCTCTTCTGTAAACTCACATTTCCAACTCCAGAGTGTTTCCAAAAGCACAAGCTATAGCTGATTCTGCTAGAATAGCCATGTTTGTGAAGGGAAGCATTGCCAGCAAAACTTAAAACACTGATCAAGAGACTTGAACAACTACTTTCTAACTTTTAAGAGTGAGAGAGAAAACCTCAGAGGGCAGATTGGAAGTACTGCAACTGGGCTTTACAGCTTATGTTCTAATTGGATTTTAAGATTCTGAATTGAGAAACTGCGTCACAAGAACAGGAAGAGGGTCCCCCAGAACACTGTTCCCTGTACAGGCCCCAGTCCCTTGAGGTTACAAACCAAACTGACAGGGATACTGAGCTGGTGACCAAACAAACACTGGAAAATCCCATCCTGTCCCCTTTGGTGATAGAGGCATGTAATGGCCCAGTAAAAATTCCTTCCTCAGCTCCTAGGAAGCTGAGGGCCAAGAAGTTTGTGGAACGTTTTTGTGCTATCTACCTAAATGCCCAGGCCCTTCTCAGTAGCAAGACAAGGATAGGTTTTACTGAAAACTCAGTGTGAGAGTCTGTACTCGTTGCCTAGCAACCCCTCCTTACACATCAGTGAAAATCCATATGTGAATTTCTTCCCTCCCCTATGCACATAAATGATGAGAACCAGACCTCGTAGGAGAGCCAGGAGGTGGGGACCTTTTTGAGAATATGAGGGAATAAGAGACTAAGAGGGAAAGGTAAAGCATTGGCCTCTCTCAGTGCAACTCCATGGACTTTACCAAGCCCTGCGGATAGTTCAGCTATCACTTGATCTGCCAGCTGAATCTGCACGGCTTGGGACATGATCTCAGCCACCCAAATAGGGTGCTCTTCGGTTTAGAGAGAACGAAAAAACAAGTTTACAAGTCTTCCCTTGACTACATGTGTTCTGGCCCCCAGATGTACATAAACGCTTTGATCGGAGCTCCCTCTGGTGTCAGCCAGGGCTCACTGCCCTTCACTGGCTGCACTGAACTCCGGGGTGGAAGCCCGAGATGGGGGCTGCATCCTCACCGCGTGCCTCCCGGGGGGAGTGAGCGGTGTGCCCCGTCTGCCCCAGAGATGGGCATCTGAGTTAGTTTCCCATCTGCAGCATCCTTACGGAGGGGCGCTCACTTTCCAAGGGCACAACTGGAGAGTTTTTAGTTGCTAGAAAGGAGAGAGAGGGTGCGACAGATGGAGACTAAAACCTTTTCAGGCTCTCCCTCCCTGAGAGCAGAAATATGTCTCTCACATAATGAAACTACAAAGTGACGGGAAAAGATCGCAAAAGAGATCAGGCAAAATAAAGTTCTCTTTTCATAAGCTCACAGTGAGTTGAGAGTCCACTCAAGAGTCATCGCCCTCATTCTGGTAGGACAGGAGCGGGGAATCTCGAGATAAGACTGTCTCCACACCTGCACAGGATCAAACCAGAAAGGAAACTGAGGCAGAGCAGGCTTGACATACCCCTCTAGAGACGTGGAGGAATCGGGCCAGACTGTCCCGGAGGAACCTGTCCTTGCAGATGTAAGAACAGCAGCCATGCTAATAATCTTTATTTGGCTGAGGAAGTCCCGTTTTTTGTGTCGAAGCATAATTTTCCCTAAATAGACTAGATTCCATTTAAAATCCACCCTAGAGCTCTTTACATAGCGTTTTCCAAATTGTTTCGTTAAAATGTCCATGAAACAAAATTCCACTAGGGGGAGCTCCAACATTTCTTTTCCCTAGCACCAGTGTCTTACAGCAACAAACTTTTGTAACTGACAAAGGAGAAAGGAATACAAGTAAATTCAGCAACTGGTAATTCTAAATGCAGCATATACAAAACAGGAATACAAGGCTCTGCCTGCAAAGATGCTTCATCAATGAAATGTAAATATGAACACATCGTATCTTCCCACCTCTCAACTCTATCATCATTTTAACAAAAAAAGGACAAGGCATAAGCATCTGACAAACAAACGATAACAGTTCTTGAGTACCTAAATGAGTCACAGTCCAAAAGCCAGTAAAAATATTTAGGGTACCATGAAACAAAAGCAAACTCTTCCGTCCAAAGATCTTGCTGAGGTCTCCAAAAGGATATAAGAGAAATGTAACTCCCGCCCCGTTAGATGCCAGATGCACTGAGTGCATGTCCCTCAAAGTCAAAAATGAATTTCAACAGCAGAGTTTGAAAGTAGGAAAGATTTATTGAGAGATAGCTCCTGAGAGACCGGAGGGGTCCTGAGTGGGTTACCATCGAGGCCCTTTGTTGAGTTACTTACATAGCAAATGTACAATGTGGGTACATAGTGGGTCAATGGTCAGCCAGTAAGATCACAAGTATAGCCACTTAGCTAATGTTGATCCAGTAGGAAAGCAGGGCACATAGCAAGGGTATATGGGTGACATCAGCACCCTTGGCTTATCTATGACTTCTAAAACAGGAACATTTTGAGAAGGGATGGGTCCAGCTGTTGTGGTCACCCACCTTGGCGTCCGATGCATATCTGGACTTAATGTACTTGCTGGGGCTCATTACAGCTCTGCTTATCCGTTAGGGAAAGTATGCAAGTCCTTGCCATCTTCGGATGCGCCTCCAGCCACAATTCTGCTGTCTTTCATTTTCACTGGCTTCCTTGAGAGCCCAGTCCCTGTCAGCCCATTCAGTTATACCTAACTTAGCTGCCTATATTATTTTGCGAATGCTGATTCCTTGTCAGGCGTGGTGGCACACACCTGTAATCTCAGCACTCTGAGGGCTAAGGCAGAGATTTGCTATGAGTTCAGGGCCAGGCTGAACTCCATAGACTCTGTCTCAAAACAACAAACAAACAGTAACCAAAAAAAAGCAATGCGAACCCCTTTATGTTTTTTTTTTCCTTTTGTTTAACCACTTGATTCTTTTTCTTTGATCTCTTTAGTGATGTTGGCCTTACTGACTTTGTTTAGGACTGCAGTACTGCCATGGTAGTCATAAATTTCTTTAGATATTCTTTATTGTGAAAAGTCTTTATTTTTCCATCAGTTTTGAAGGATGCTTTTGCAAGACATAATCTGTAATCAGGAAGTAAGCCTTTTTGTAAGGGCATGAAAGAATTCTTTAGCTGGTACTCTGCTGAGCGATCATTTTCTTCTAGAGCTTGAAAACGTTCACTCTAAGCTCGTGCCTCGCCTTTAAAGTTTGTGTTGAGAAATCTGCTGTTATTCTGATAGGATTTCCTTCAGAAGTTACTTGATGATTTTCCCTTGAGAGCTTTTACTGTTCTGTCTTTGTGCTCAATTTCTGCGGTTTTGACTGTGATATGTCATAGAGAGCGCTCTTTTCAGTCGTGTCTATTTGGGGCTCTGAATATGTTTTTTTTCTTGGATGTTCATTTCATTTCCTCAGATTTTAAAATCTTCTGCTGATTTCAATGAATAATTTTTTATACCCTTAGAGTCATGTTCTTTTTTTTTTTTTTTTTTTTTGGTGGTACTGGGGATTGAACTCAGGACCCTGAGCCTGCTAGGCAGGCGCTTATTCCACTGAGCTATATCCCCAGCCCCTAGAGTCATGTTCTAATGTTTCCTTAACTCCTGTAATTCTTTTGTGTGTGTATGTGTGTGTGTGTGTGCGCGCGCGTGCCATTGTACCATCTAGCAGCTGTTGCATTCAGATTCTGTGGTTTCTTGTTGTTTTCAGAGTATCACTAAGTACCTAATTAACCTTGTGTTTCAGTCCTGACCATCTCTCCTCAAATCTCATGGCTGCTACCTGTACTTTGAATTGAATTTTTCATATCCAAGATTTCTGCTTCATTCCTCTTCCCAACATCTTAATTCTTTGCTGAAGTAATTGTTTATATCCTGCATTGTCTTCCTTTCAGTCCTTTGGTTGCTTCTTTGTATCTTCTTTATTCTCATTGATCAGCTTATTACGATTTTCATCTCTCTGTTTATTCTTTGAGCTTGTTGGACATTTTGTTAATTGATTGCTGAGTCAATTTTGTTGGTCTCAACTTTGATCTCTTCAGTTATTTTAGCGATTTGTGTTTTCAACTATTTGTTCTTTGAGTTCTTTGGAAATTTCTCCATTTCCTTTCCTATGCGCTTAGCTTTTAGAGAATTGTGAGTTTTTGGAGGTATCTTATTGACTTGTTTGTTTTCTCATGATTCCTATGTTTTTGTGTTGAACATTGTCAGTCAGTTTGGATAGAAAGCTCTGCCAGTGAGTAGAAATCTCTTAGTATGTAGATTCCATCCTGTGATGTGTACGTGGTTTTGGATATATGTCAGTATGCAGTTACCAACTCCAGAAGTTTAGAGAACTGGGTTCAGTCTCAGCCCATGCCTTATGAAGAGAACAGTTACTGGTAATCACAACATTCAAAAAACGTCATGCGTCAGCATTTAAGACTCGCTTAAAAAGTTTACACCTCTTTCCTGTGGGAGAGAAGAGCGGTAGTAAGGGAGTATTGGCTGAAAACTAGAAAAGGAAAAAGTGGGAAGAAATAGAATAAAATATAATGAGCTAATATAAAGTAACCGAAAGAGGAGGAACTATTGAGAAAATACACTCTTACTTTATTGGGGGCTCTGGTGCAAGGGGAAAGAAGAGGGCATTTGAGAGGTTATATGAAGAGGTAGAAAAAAATTATAGAATGAAAGAAAATAATCTAAAAAAATTTAAAAGAATCAAGAAAGAAATATTAGTAGAAAGCTGGGGAAGCTTTATGTGTGTTGAAACGAGTTAATCACCTGTTGTCACCAAGTCCACTGCAGAACTTAAAATGGCAACCCACTCGCATACGTGGTGTCATGCGCACTTGGGCCTCCACTAACACTACAAATGTGGGAGACTGAGGATGCGGATCACAGATCCCTGAATCTCTCTTACCCAGCACTCCACCCTGGTCCAGTCCTGGTGTTTTTAGCCCTCAAAGTTCCAGGGCCCCTATTTTGGGGGTGGGATCCTTGGTGAGGCATTGACTCTGTACCCAGCAGCGATCTTCCCCATGGGTCTCTGTCTGCCGCAAACTTTTGAGGACTCCTGCCATCTCCCAACCCACCTTGTACCTTTGCTTCCCCTCACAGGCAAATAGCCCCAGGGATTAACGAGCTTTCTTCTGATAGTGCAGTCTCTGTCCCTCTAGCTGTCTGTGGCTCCCTGTTTCTTTGTCTATCTGTCTGCCTGTCTCTCTCCCTCTCCTTCCCTGTGGTTCCTAATTGCCTGGCTTCTGAACTTAGCGTTTGTACCCTTCCCTTCCTACAGGGTGTGTGGCAGGAACCACTGGAGGGGTCAGTGGCACATGGGAAATACCCAGTTGTGGTCCCAGCCCGCATAGTTCTTCTGTTGAAAGTTCTTTAGCTGTTCATAGGGGAGAAAGGACTCTGGGCTTGTGTGGGGCTCTGTTTAGGGACCAGGATTCTGTTTGTTGTTATTACGCATTCTGGGGTGTGTTCTGGCTGGGAAGCCAAGGATTGCCCTGGAGCTGGGGATCAAAGACTTCTGCAGTGTGCGCGCAGCAGCCTCCCCTTGCCTCCTTTCACAGATAGCTTTGTACCTTGCGCAGAGTCCCTGGATTTGGGCTGACAGTTGCCTGTGATTTTGGAGACTTCACTAATGTTATCTGAGATTCTTGTTTATGTCCCTGGGAGAAGCTGCATGACTCTGCTGCACTTCAAAGGGTAGCTTTTCGAGATTGCTGCCTCATGAGATAAGGTGTAGTCTGGTGCTTGGTATCTCTATGACTTGTTAGCCACACTCTGCCTAACCTTAGTGGTTAGCAAAGAACTCTCTAACTGCTGCCGCGATGGGAACCCAGGAATTGAGAGTGTTAGCTGTTTTTCATGTACAATACAGTGGCGTGAATTACATTCACAGTGTTGTTCAACTATCTCCACTATCTTCAAAATTTTCTCACGACCCCAAACAGAAACTCTATGCCCAGTAAGCAGTAACTCTCCATTCACATTTTCCCCCTGCTCCTGGTAGACTAATCTAGCCAGTTTCTCTGAGTTTGCCTACTCTAAGTATCTCACATACATAGTGTCATGCAGCATGTGTCCTTCCGTGCCTGGCTTCTTTCACGTTAACATAATGACTGCAAGGTTCATCTGGGTTATAGCACAAAACAGGACTTCATTTCTTTTTATGATTGAATAATCTTTCATATGTACATAAACCACATTTTGTTCATGCATTTGTCTGTTGCTGGACTTCTGGGTTGTTCCTCCCTTTTCACCATGGTGAATGCTGCTGCCGTGAACATTAGCATATGAGTACAGTGTCCCTTGATACCTGTGGGCGGTTGGGGCCAGAACTAACCCCTAATGCATATAAAAACTCATGTAAAATGTTGTGACATCTGCAGATAACCTGTACTCTTCCTGGATGTTTTAAATCTTCTCTGTTATTTATAATACCTAATACCATGTAAATTATATGTTTTTGTTACACTGCATCATTCAGGGACTAACAATAAGAAAAAGGCCTATGTACATGTTCAGTGCAGATGCAGTGTTTCTGAATATTTTTGACCCATAGTTGGTTGAATCTGAACATGCAGAGCCTGCAGATGTAGAGGGCTGGCCATGTCTGTTCAAGTCCTTGTTTTCAGTTCTTTGGGGTTTGTATCTAGGGAAGCAATTCATATTTTATGTCATAATTCTGTTTTTAGATTTTTTGAGCAATTGCTACACTTGTCCACAGTGGCTGCTTCATTTTTCATCTCTAACATCAGTATTTAATATGGTGCCAATTTCATTATATCTTCAGCAACACTTATTTATTTGATTTTTTTTTAAATTTTAGCCACCCTACCGGGCATGAAATGGTATTTCACTGTGGTTTTAATTTACATTTCCCAGTGGCTAATGATGTTGCGCAGCCTTGCCTGTGCTAATTGATCATTTACATATCTCCCCTGGAGAAATGTCACTGAGATCATATGCCCATTTTTTTAAACTGAGGTATCTTTATTATTGGATTATAAGTGTTCATTCTTTTTTCCCCAAGGTCTTGTGCATTCTAGGCAAAGGCTATGCCACTGTGCTAAATATATCCACAGTCCTTCTTCCTTTATTCTAGATGCAAGTTCGTTGACAGATGTACGACTTGCCTGAGAGTTCCGACTAAGCTGAAACCACTTTAAATTCGTCACTGAGAAATTTTCAGACCGTAACACTAGTGTAAATTCAATTTTACATGCAGAGATACCTAGGGCTGGCCTGTGGCTACAAATTCTTAGGAGGCTTTATTTTGTCTTCACCTAACATCAAAAAAGGCAACTTTCCCACTGTCTACTTCAGCACATGAGGCTTGTTTTTATTGCATGACCATATATTTAGGGTATAACTCTTGGGGGTTGCAATTTTCTAATTTTCTACAAGGCCAGTGTGGTTTGTTGCCATGGGCAGTAAAGCCTTCGGGCATGTTACTGAGGTTAAGGCTAGAGGAAAAGATGCCCCCCAGTTGTTGACTTTTGGGAAGGTACTGGGGAGTTAGTATGAATTGGTAAGGTAGAAATAGTAATGTAAGGTAGACTAAGTCTCAGGGGTTCTCTTTTTCTCTACAAAGGTGAGAAAGTGGTAGTTTTGAAGTATTCATAATACTTGGGGCCAGGGGTGTGGCTCAGTGGTAGAACAGTTGCCTAACCCACAAAAGGCCTCATGTTTAATCCCTCCTGTTTCCCTTGTGGTACACAGGCATGTGTGAATGGTAAGTAGTATGTGATTCACTCCCCTTTACTTTTTTAATGGAGTTTCTTGATACAGTTTAGATATACATAATGATCATATTCATCATAGGGAATTTGTACCTCTATATGGTATATCATCATTGCTCTTTTTGTCTCATGCCCTCGCCTCCCTTCAAACCTCTTCCCCTCCTTATTTACACAGCTTTGTTTCCATTTTGTCCTTCTTTTCTCATTTTTTTCTCTTCCTTTTCCCCCACCCCTCTCTGTTCCTTTTTCCTTTAGAACAATTATTTTTCCTATTTCCCAATATGTATTGTACATTTTGGTCCATAGTTACTCTTTCAGTTTCTCACACCAGAGAAACAATGCAATATTTACACATGTGTCCAATTTGATTAAGAATATGGTCTCAAGGTGCATCCATTTACCTAGAAATGACTGGAGTTTAACCTTCTTTATGCCTCAGTAGTACTTCATTGTATAAAATAAACATCTTTTCTATCAATTCCTCAATTGATGGGCATTTGGGTTCTTCCAAGATTTAGCTATCTCAAACCATGCTGCTGTAAACATGGTGTCCATGTATCACTGTGGTATGATGTTTTTAATACTTTCAGGAAGATACCCAGAAGGGGAATAGGTGAGTCAAATAGGAACTCTGGTTCTATCTTTTTCAGGAATTGCCACACTGATTTCCACAGTGGTTGTACCAGTCTGCACTCCCACCAGGAGTGGAGAAGGCTTCCTTTTTCCCCAGCCCTGCCAGCATTTGCTATTGGTTGATTTCTTGATGATAGCCAGTCTTTCTGGAGTGAGATGGGATCTTAGCATTGTTTTAATTTGCATCTCTTGAATGACAAGTGATGTTGAACATTTTTTTCATGTATTTATTTGCCATTTGTATTTCTTTATCTGAGAAGTACATATTCATCTCAGATGCCCATTTTTGGATTGGGTCTTTAAATTTGGGGGGGGGTCTGATTTTTTTGAATTGTTTATATGTCCTAAATATTCATTCCTTTGTCCAAGGAACAACTGGCTAAAATTTTTTCCAGGGGTTGTCTTTTCACTCTGTTGGTGGTTTCTTTTGCTATACAAAAGCTTTTTAATAGGATCAGATCCCAGTTGTTGATTTTTTTTTAATACTTCTGATGCAGTTTAGGTTTTGTTCATGAAGTCTTTGCCTACACCTGTGTTTTGAGTTGTGCCTATTCTGTCTTCCAGCAGATTTAGGGTTTCTGTTTTAATATTTAGATCTTTGATCCATTTTGACTTCAGTGCATATTGATAGCCATGGGTTTAATTTTAGTCCTTTGCATGTTTTTCCAACATCATTTATTAAAGACACTATCTTCCAATGAATGCGTTTGGCCCCTTTGTCAAAGTTAATGTGGCTGAGTGGGTTTGGAGTTTTTTCAGCATCTTTTAATCTGTTCCATTGATACTGTCTGTTTTTTTCCCCAATACCATGCTGTTTTTATCACAGTTGCTTTGTAGTATAATTTCAAGTCAGGGATTGTGATGCTACCTTCCTTGCCTTTGTTGCTGAGAACAGTTTTTGCTTCTAGGTTTCTTCAGGTTCCAAATGAATTTTAGGATGTTTTCTCTGGTTCTGTGAGGTATGCTAATGGTATTCACATTGGGATTACATTAAATCTGTATAACAGTTTTGGGAGTATTGGCATTTTCAATATGTTGGTTCTCCTGACCCATCAACAAGGGATCTCTTTCCATTTTCTGATATTCTCTCAATCTCCTTTTTCAGAGTACTGTAATTTTCCATGTATAGATCTTTTACTTCCTTTGTTTGATTTATATGTATTTCTGTTTTTGGAGGCTATTGTGAAAGGTGTGGTTTCCTAATTTCTGTCTCAGTGAGTTTGTTTGTGTATAAGAATGTATAAGAATGCTATGGATTTTTGAGTGTTGACTTTGTATGTAGCTATGCTACTGAATTTGGTTATTAAATCTAGAAGTCTTTTGGCAGTTTGGGGGGTCTTCTATGTAGAGTATCGGGTCATCTGCAAATAATGATACTTAACTTCTCCCTTTCCTATCCTTATTCCTTTTGTTTTTATTTTCTGATTACTGTAGCTAATGTTTCCAAAACTACCTTAAATAGGAGTGGTGACAGTGGACATCTTTATGTTGTTCCTCACTTTAGAGCAAAAGTTTTCAGTTTTTATCCATTTAGTATGATGTTGGCTTGTGTTTTGTCATAGATGGCTTCTATCAGATTGAGATAAAAAACATCTATTCCAATTTCCTGTAAGGTTTTGTCATGAATGAGTGTTGTTTTTGTAAAATGCTTTTACTGTGTCTATTGAGATGATCATATGATTTTGTTTTTCATCCTTAGACAGTGTTTGTGAAATTCTTTTTTAGCTAAATGTGTCTCTCATATGCAGCATATTGGTTGATCATGCTTCTTTTTCCATCTTCCCAGTCTGTTTCTTTTGCTTGATGAGTTGAGACTGTCTACATTCATGGTTATTAGTGATATATATTGACCTATTCTCCTATTGTTTTCCTCCTCTTGTTGGTTCCCTGTCTCCCTTCTGTTCAATTGCTTGCCCTACCTCGTGGCTTCTTTCTGTTGATGTTCTTATAATTATGTATGATCTTTGTTTTCTCTTTGTAAAATATCCTTCAGAGAATTTTGGAGAGTTTGTTTGATGGTCATGAATTGCTTCAGTTGTTCTTTGTCATGGAAGTATCTTATTTCTCCATTGATTTTGAAAGATAGTTTTTGGGAGTACATCAATCTGGGCTGGAATTTGTTTTCATTTAGGGATTGGAATACCTTACTTCAGGCTCTCCTTGATTTGATGGTTTGTATTGAGGAAGTCTGCTGTGATTCTGATGGGCTTTCTTTTTAGGGGATTTGTTTCTTTTCTCTAACCACTTTTAATAGTCTGTTCTTATGCTGAATTTCTGGAATCTGGATTATTATATACCTTTTGGACATGGCTACTTGGAGTTCTGTATGCTTGTATGTCAAGTTCTGTATCCATCTTTGGGGAGTTTTCTGCTTTCACTTCTGACTTCTGTGAAGAGGTTTTATATGGTGTTTGCACTATCTGTGGCTTTCTCATTGACTCAAGTCAATCTTATGTTATTCTCTTTTGCTCCATCCTGCAGCTATTGGATTGAGTTTTCATTACCTTTTGCTATTTTTAAGATACCTTTCTTTTTATGGTCATTAACTGCAATCCTGCCCTCTGCATCTGATATTCTATGCTGCCTTTGTTCAATCTGTTGTGTATACTTTCAATGAAGTTTTTACTCTTCTGGGTATGTATCTGGATCTGTTTCATGGATTCCATTTCTTTCTATGTTGGCCATTCATGGTTTCTCTCATTTTCCTAAGCACTTCTATTTTTTTTTTCAGTGTCTACTCTAACATTCATTTTGATCATCATTTTTTTTTGACCTGAGAGGTTATTTTTTCTATAGCTTCATCCATTTTATTTCACTTATTCTGCTATCATTTCAGAATGTTCCAGTGAGTGGCTTCTAATTTCCTCTATTGCAGTGGGTGCTCTGGAGGTTTGGGGTTGCATTTTGCTTCTCTGTCTTTTTTATTTTGTTTTGTTTGTTGATGCTTATAGATTTCTTATGGTAGATCGCTCTATCACTAATACTGAGGCTTCTCTGGAAATGTCTGTTCTTCAGAGGTGGCTTCTCACGTAGGTAGTACTTTGTCTTTGTTTGTATCCCAAGAACCTTCCTTCCCAATTTGTTGAAGATGAGAAGTTGCTATCTATTTTGCTCTGCACCCAGGCCTTTGGTCCTGGGCTATGGTAATAGTTATGACCCCAGACCATCACTGTGTTGTTATACAAGGGTGAAAAAGTGATGATAATAGGTATGAAATCCTGGCTAAAATAGTACAGTTAGCAATAACAATAGTGTCAAGCATAGCCTAGCTACTGACAAACTCTGGTAAATATTAACTTGCTACCTTTAAACATATGAGCAAGTTCTACAGTTATATATCAAAATCCAACATGTACCAGGAACTTGTATGAGTTTTCCCTTAATAGAGTGATTTTATCCTCTGTGGGATTTAAGAGGGGTGGGGACAAAACAGAGATATGAATGAGGACAAATATAGTAGAAGCCAGGCTGGAGGGCAGCAGATGATAACCTATTTTAGAAAACTGGCTGAGAACACAGGAGAGAAAAAATGGAAGAGAAAGCAAAAGAATATTGCAGTGAACCAGAAAGAGAAGACACAATGTTCACTTATATATAATAAAGTCAAGGTATATAGTTGAGGAGAGACAGAAGATGAACAAAAGAAAAGAGAAATTAAAGGAAGAAACCTAAATAGTAAGAAAGAAAACCCAACGAGACAGAAAAAGAAAAACCAATCCAATAAACAAAGAAAAATAATAAAATTCCTCTGGTGTCCACAGTTCTGTGATAGTGTCCAAGTCAGATCCCAGAAATGTACTGTGTAACTCCACCATGTTTGCAGCAGGATTTGTGCTCGGCATGGGGCTCCCTGGACCCCTGAATGTGGGGGCTGGGACTGGTCCTAAGTTGACAATGTTCTGGATGTCCACCTCTCCTTACTGTCATTATCTCTCCGGTGTTCTCCCAGTTTCCGTGGCACCCTTGGATAGGAAAATCTCAGTGTTGCTCTCAGACCTGTGTACAGTTGGCTCCTTCTAGACCTTGCACAGCTTCCGGTGTTCTACCCCTGAGTCCTCTTACACTCCGGTCATAGGGCAGGAAGAGTGCCCTTCTGCTGCAGCCCAAGGCTGCTTGCCTGCGTATGCTGCTGGGCCAAGGCTCCTCTGCTTGCCCCAGACCCGGCACATTTGCAGTCCTTTGTATTTGGGGCTACTCTAGCAGAGTCTAGGTGGTCCCAGCTCCTACCTCTCAACAGAATTCCCCCAGTCTGCTTCCCACCTGCTGAGAGTCTACTGTGACTGCATGGCTCTTCCCTCATTCCATTTCGCGTCACTGGCAGGGAAACGACCCAGGACCGTTCTGCTGGTGGAGTTTGCTGTGAGTCCTTTGAAATCCAGTGGTGGTCCTGCCCTCCCGCCTCTGTTCCATTTGGCTGTGTCAGAGCACAGCGCTGGATCACCTCACTCACTGACTGCCGATTCGTGTTCTCACTGCCATCTCTGACTTTGCTCCACCGCTGTTCTAGTTTCACCTGTCCTTTTTACCTTCGCCATCTCTTCACCTCACTTTGTTTTTATTTTGTTTATAGAACTGGCAGTTGCAATACAGATGAATTTTGTGTTTAATTGTATTTTGTAAAGAATAAGAAATTTTCTTTTTTCTAACATCTGTGAACTGGGTTCTTGCAGGCAGGAACTGTGCCCTTGGGGGGCGGGTATCAAACCCAGGGTCTTGTCTATACCAAACACGTAGTCTGTCACTGCGCTACACCCTCAGCTGTGGGGCTGCCTTCTATAACCCAAGTACTTAGTGACAGACTTCATGGTACAAAGTATGTTAACTTCGTGGAAGCAGAACTTTTTGTCTGTTTTATTCAATATTCAGTAAATATTTGTTTCATGAGTGAATAGGAGCTACTCCTATGTGAAATCAGTCTAGTTGAGTAGTTCTAATGATGTTGACTTGAGAATTTCTATGGTGCAGTTTGGCAAGAGAGAAAGGGGCCTGCTTCGCATTTTCTTTTGTTTTTTTCCTACATTTTTAGGAAAAATATTTACTGAAGTATACTATACATGAAGAGAATTTCCTATATCACAACTGATCCACTTGGTTAATTTTCACTAACTGAATATGTTTGTGTAATTATCACACAGGTAAAGAAATAAGGGCAAAAGGCCCTAACTTTTAAAAGTAATCCTTCAAAAAAGTCATTTCAATGTAATTTGGTAGGAGTTTGGCTTCATAGTGAACCATATGTGGCAGCTAAATATTTGCAAGGAAGATAACTAAAATATTGAATACATATTAATTTTTCCTTTCTGAACATAATTAAAAGAGGTGAGATTTGGTTTAATGCTGGAGCCTAGGGCCAATGATTATGTGAAACCGATTTTATACTCAACAGGATGGATAGCACTGATAATCATACCACAAAGGTGTAAAGATATTTTTACTGAAATCTGAGTTCATGCTTCTTAAAAGGGTGTCTAGAATCTTTCTGAATCCATTTCTAAGTGCATAAAAGACAATATAAAATATGTTACACTTTAAACTCTATAGAGTCGTGACTACCAAAATACGATCTGTACAGGTCTGTAGTGCATGGTAATTGTATTCGTTGTGGGGAGGGGGCACATGTATTTACACAGCATAATTGCTTTTACCTACCTGACCCTTCTTCTCTGTCCTCCCTAACTCCATTTCTTGGTCCCCTTCACATTTGAAAAAGATCTATCTCCTGTTTCCTATTACCTATCTTTTATTTTACTCTTTAAATTATATATGCTTTGGGTTTCTCATATAAAAGAAGCTGTGCAATATTTAACTTTATGTGTCTGATTTATTTCACTTAACATTATGCTCTCAAGGTGCATCCATTTTCCTCTAAATGACTCAAATTTGTCTTTTATAGCAGACTAGTACTGCGCTATTGTATATAAATATCTCACTTTCCTTATCCAGTCATCTGTTGATGGACGTATAAGCTGCCTCTAAGATACAGCCCTTATGAATTGTGCTGCTATAAACATGGACACACATGCATCACTGTAATGTGATGCCTTTAATTCTTTAAGGAAGATGCCTGTAAGGGGATTAGCTGGGTTTTCTAGTTTTAGTTTTTTGAGGAATCTCCATACTGATTTCCATACTGGTAGTAGTAGTTTAGGTCCCACCCACAATGTAGAAGGGTTACTTTTCCCCCCATGGCCTTGCCATTTGTTATTATTTGATTTCTTGATGGTAATCATTCTTTCTGGGGTAAGATGGAATCTCAGTATTGTTTTAATTTGCCACATATGTTGAGCATTTTTTTCATCTATTTATTGGCTACTTGTATTTTTTCCGAGAAGTGTCTTTATTTCAGTTGCCTATTTTTTGATTGGCTCTTTTATTTTGGGGAGGTGATATTTTTGAATTCTTTATATATTCTATATATTTATTAATCTTCCATGCAAGGAGTAGCTGGCAAACACTTTTTCCTCCTCTGCAAGTTTGTTTCTTCATTCTATTGGGTTTTTTTCTGAGTTCTGGATTAAAAGCTTCTGCCACTACCCTAGGCTCCATTTGTTGATTCTTGATGTTATTCTTTATGCAATTGGGGTTCTGTTTAGAAATTACTAGCTTCTGCCTATGCTTTCAAGAATTTTGACTATTTTATAACAGATTGTTTCTGTTTTAATATCTAGGTTTTTGCAGCATGTTGATTTTATTTTAGTACCTGGTGATAGATGTGAGTCTGTATTCAGTCTTCTTCATGTGAACAGCCAGTTTTTCCAGTACTATTTATTAATGAGGCTGTCTTTCCTCCAGCAAAAGCTTTTGGCTTCTTCGTCAAAGATAACATACCTGAGTGTCCCTGGAGTTGTATGTTCTCTTCTGTATCTTCTGTTTTTTATCTTCTGTTCCGTTCCATTGATCCACAAGTCTGGTTTTGTTTTTTCCCATACCATACTGTTTTTATCACTATAGCTCTGTAATGTAGCTTAAAGTTCAGGATCATGGTGCTCCCTGCCTTATCCAAGTTCAGAATTGCTCTCACTATTCTGGGTCTTTTGTGATTCCATGTGAATTTTAGGATTGTTATTTCTAGTTCTTTGGGGACCACTGTTGGTATTTTGATTGAGATTGCATTAAATCTGTGTATCAGTTTTGGAAATATGGCCATATTGACACTATTGGTTCTGTTTATTCAAGGTCAGGAAATAATCTTTCCATTTTCTGATGTCTTCTACAATCTTTCTCAGAGTATTACATACAGTTTTTGTTACTCCCTTTGTTAAGTTAATTCTTAAGTATTTTTTAAGTATTTTTTTCTAAGCTATTGTGAAAGGTATTTTAATTTCTTTCTCTGTTGATTATTGGCTTATAGGAACACTTTTTTGTATGTGCTTATTTTGTATTCTGCTACTTGCCAATTTTTTTTTTTAGTAGTTCTAGAAATCTTTTGGTGGAGCTTTTTGGATCTGCTACGTGAAGAATCGTGTATCTGCAAATAAAGGATCATTTTACTTCTTCCTTCCCTCTTTGTATTCCTTTTATTTCTTTCTTTTGCTTGCTTGTTCTGGCTAATGTTTGAAGTGCTATATTAAACAGGAACAGTGAAAGTAGACATCCCCAGAATTCAAATTTGTTGAAAAAAAGTCTTTGTGTTTTTTTTTGTTTTTCTATTTCTTTTAAAGAATTTACTTTTTTGCCTTTGTCATCTATCACAAATATTGACAAACTTCCTTAAACAGCTAGATAGTAAATATTTTAGGGTTGAGGCCCCCACTATTTCTACCCCAAACCTTCAGGTCTGCTGGACTAAAGCAAAGGCAGCTATAGGCATTACATAAATAAACATGAAGTCTGTAATCCAATAAAACTTTATTTATAAAAACAGGTAATCCAAAAATGCTGAACTGTGAGACAGAAGAATTCAGCAGATGGACACTCAAATGAAATATTGAACTGGTCATTCTGTGATTTTTTTTTTTAAGGTTGATTTTATTGGTACACTTTTGATATATAATGATCACGTGCATCATAGGAAGTTTCTACCTGTACATAATGCATTTTGATTCTTCCTTTTTACCCATTACGCACCCACTTCAACCCTGCTTGCCCTTCCTTATTTACAAAAGTTTTGTTTCCATTTTTCCTTTTATTCTCTTCCCTTCTCCCTCCCCCCTTCCTTGTTCCCCTTCCCATTTGAACATTTTATTCTGATTTCCCAATATCTATCACCCATTTTCATCCATATTTACTCTTGGTTTCTCACATAAGAGAAAGAATGTGGTATTTAAACATGTGGATTTATTTTACATAAAATTATGTTTCCAAGGTGCATTGATTTACCTAAAAATGTCTCAGTTTTATCCTTTATGGCCAAGTAATACTCCATTGTTTATAAACTGCATTTTCTTTATATATTCATCTGTTGATGGGTATCTGAGCTGTCTCCAAGTTTAGCTACTACAAATTGTGCTGCTATAAACATTGGTGTGCATATATTGCTGTGGTATGAAGCTTTTAACCCTTTTAGGATGATAACAAGATAGATACCAAGAAAGGGAATAGCTGGGTTAAAAGAACTGTTCTACAGATATAATGCAATGCCAATCAAAATATCAATAGCATACCTCAAAGAATTACAGCAAACAATCCTAAAATTCCTTTGGTACTAGGAGAGACCTAGAATTGCAAAGCCAATTCTAGGCAACAAAGACAAGGCAGGGGGCATCATAATCCCCAACCTGAAATATACTCAGTCACCTTAATTTGACAACAGGACCAAATACTTCCAGTGAAAGAAAGATGGCCTCTTTAATAGTGGTGCTGGGGAAACTGGCCTTCCGCATGCTAAAGATTAAACCTAGACCCATATCTCTCACCATGTAGTAAACTAAAATCAAAACAGATCAAAGATCTAAATGTTAAAACAGAAACATTTAACTTACTAGAAGATAGAATAGGTAAAACTCTTGAAGACATAGGTGTAGGCAAAGACTTTAAAAAAAAAAAAACCAAAATCACCCTGTGTGGTGGATTAACTAATGGTCAACTTGTAACACCCAGCTGAACTGAATCAGTCTGGTTCTGGGAGTGGAAAGCCCATCTGAGGATTGTTGCCAACAGTATAAGAAGAGAATTAGAAAAGACGATGGTGTGCTGTTGATTCTTCTGGAGAAGTGTGTCATGCTGGTTTTCCTGGTATGAACTCAGCTGTTATAGGAGGAGCTTGAAACCATGCTGTCCTAGAGGATGGCTGCAGTTCTTTTCAGGGGAGCTCTGATCCTTACTTTGAGTATTGCTTCCTCGTTCCAGTGCAGATCCCTCAGCCTGCTGGCACAGATCCTTCATCCCACTGTTGTCGACTTTCTAGCTTCCACCACTGGCCTTTTGGCCTTCCAAATGCAGATCCTTGATACAGACTTGCATGAGACATTGTTATTGGTTCTAGGCCTCCAGTTAGTCTCATGGAGGACATTGCCCTGAGCTCTAGGTCTTCAGCTGGATTCATGCAGGATATTGCCATGGGAGCCAGGCTCTCAGTTGGATTTCTTTGAGTCTTCCGTGTGTTTAGGTCTGCTGCACTCTTTTGCATTTGATTTTTTTGCGTGAATATTATAAAATAATTCTATAAATTATATATCCTGTATTAAATCTTTTCCCTTGTAAGCCCTGACTACAACACTCAGATTGCACAAGAAATGTTACAGAGTCAACAACTGGGATCTCAACCTATTGAAAAGCTTTTGCACATTAGAAAACCACTAACACAGTGAAGAAACAACCCACAGAATGGGAAAATTTTTTTTACCAGCTATTCTTCAGACAAAGGACTAATACCTAGAATACATAAAGAACTCACATCAGACTCCCCCAAATTTAAATACCTAATGCAAAAATTGGCATCTAAAATGAATATGTACTTAGCGGATGAACAAGTACAGACAACAAATTAATGTATGAAAAAATATTCAACATCACTAGTCATTCAATAATTCCAAATTAAAATGACACTCAGATTCCATCTCTAGAAAGAATGGCTACCATCAAGAAATCAACCAGTAACAAATGCTGTTGAAGGTGTGGTGAAAAAAGGCATCCTTCTCCACTGTTAGTGGGAGTGTAAATTGGTATAACCACTATGGAAATCAGTATGAAGAGTCCTCAAAAAATCATTTTGTGATTTAAATAACAAATTTATCAAGTAGGTATTATTTCCAAACAGAGGATTAAGCTTTTAATTAAATGGCTATATATCTGGATTGGGTTATGCATCTGCTCAGCATGTGCGAGTCCCTGGGTTTGATCCTCAGCGCCCCCCCCCACAATTATGGTGTCTATACTTACTGAAATAGAGGCATCTTTGATAATGATAATTTTGAAGACATGCAAAAATGTTTTTAAGTGAGAAATCCCAGTAAATATTTTAACTTTGTATCTTAAAGTAGACACTTCCATGCTTGGCTCCATGTGACAAGTTGAAGTCAAAATAGGCACACTAAAAATATTGAATAAAAATAGCTTCAAGCTGTATCTCTATGGTTTATGTAAAACAAAAAGGAATTTGTTTTTAGACTTGGGTCTCATTCCCAAGATATCTCATATATATGCAAATATTCTAGAATCTAAAGAAAGCAGAACTCATAATCACTTCTGATCTCAACAATTTTGGCTAAGGAATGTAGTATAAAAAAGGAGAAGCTTTATAAAGCCATCTTGAAGTCTTTTGGCTTAGCCTGAGATTGATATTTGAGGTTAAGATACATTGCCATTTCTCTTTTAATTTTTTTTTATTTTCACAGTGCCCCTATGTCTGTCACTTGCTATATTTACTCACCAAAAAGGACAATGGTGAGTATTTTCATTCCAGGTGTATTACATTCACTCTGTTGATTTTTTTTTTTTTTTTTGGTGGTACTGAGAATCAGACAGATGCTGTGGTGTTGAGCTATATCCCTGGCCCTATTCACTCTGTTGAATTACTATTTGTTTTGTAGTTTGTAAAGTTAAAATAACTATTAGTATTACTTATATGATAGTACTCATGTTGTATAAATTGCTTTTTCATACTTTTATTTAAGAGCATCTGCTTAATGGTTCGCCTGAACAGGGTATTTATTTTCTTGATGTATTATAAGAAGAAATTATATGAGGTAATGATAGTTAAATATAACTCATTTCTTCTTTTTCTAAACCAAATGCATAGAACCTTTTTTCTTTACTTTTCCTAGTCAAACCATTTCGTGTAAGAAGACTGCTTGATCTTCAGGCCAAAATGGTGAGTACTGAAAAGATCAGTTTTACTATGTGCCAGGTACTGAGTGCAGCTTTGGAAATAAAAAATTAAATAAGTCATTTATCTTCAAGGAATGTATTTGCTGGAGACATCAGTCAATGAAATAAAAAATCATGATCAGGCCCAGGGGGTGTGGCTCAGTCATAGATCATTCACTTGGGTTGCACAAGTCCCTGTTTTCATCCCAAGGACCACAAAGAAGCAAATGTACAACTGCCCCTTCCAAGAAAAACGGTCAGACTGGACAATAAGTAGGAGTGGTGATAGTTGAAAGGAAATTGGTACTCATAGGATTTAAGTAGGCCTAGAAGGGAAATAAAGGTATTCCTTACAGAAGGAACAGCGTAAACAAAGACATGTAGATGTCAAGCAACAATCCCTGTTTAAAGAACTGGGTTATTATGGTAGAACAGTATTAAAGAGTAGCAAGAAGTGGTTTTGTGAGTTTATACTTTTGGTGGATGCATCAAGGCAAATATTTCAAGACATTTTCTTATAGATACTTAAATTAGTCTATTCTCTGAACACTGTCTCTTGTCCTTAGATCTCTCTTACATTATTATTTCCACTATACGTGCCAGGTAACAGAAATCTATGAAGTTTTAGATGCAAAACAATTCACTGAAGCCATCATAGCCTACCTAAAGGCATTCACATATTGAGTTAAAGACACACTGAACAAATGCGTGCTCCTCCATTGTGAGGTTTCCTTTTAGTACATTCAGTTCAATGAAAGTTATTGTTTTATAGCTTCCTATATTGGTTCTATGGGTGTGGTATCTTCTGTTTGTTCTCTGAGCATGTTAGTGGTAATGTTGTATAAGTTGAATTTGATTTCACATTGGTACAAATTGTGAAAAGATGTATATTTTCTCATGTTATAGCAAAATATATCAATAGAAATAAAAGCAAGTTTATTATAAAATCTTAATATCTTGTGTTAACTGAAAAATAGTTTATGTTCAAGTTAAAAAATGATTTGGATTATTGCCTAAAAATTTTAAACCCAGACATTAAATGTATGGTTTCATCACTAACATTCTATATAATACATTACTAAAATTTTCACTATTAACACCTATTTATAAAGATACATTTATAATATTGTTTTGATTAACTTAGTTTTGGCAAGTCCAACAATATCAAACCAAGGCTGCATATGTTCCCATGTAACCTAACCTATATAACTGTACAACACTGTGCAAGCAATGGTTTGGATATGTAAATTTCTGATACTTGACAAAGATTTTATCCTTTCTGTCCCCATATGTGTCTCTCAATACTCAATGAAGGAAACAAAAACATAGAAATTGCCCTCCTGGTGAGAAGTTAAGCAGGCATCTCATATGCTGGGCTCTCTTGGAGACAATCTTTTAACAAGAAGGTGACATTGGGTATCATCCTAAGGGTTGGTGAGGATGCATGAGCTCATTTGTGTATAGTAAATGACGATTGAAAACTTGTGTGTGTGGCAGGACTTTCTCATTGTAGAGTCTTACGTTGCTGGGGACTTCAATCTAAAACTGATCAGAAGAGGCA
>PVLD010014386.1:0-52606 GCA_004027595.1 Dinomys branickii | reverse complement strand
TTCCCACGTCTCGCCCCGGCAGCCTGGTCCGCCCTACCACATCTCCCCCGGCATCTCAGAGAAATACGCCCAGTTTAAACTTCCCAGCCGAGGTTCCGGCATTCACGCTCACCAAGTCTGTCTCGAGCTGGTGGTGTTTATTAAGGAGGTTCGCTCCCTTGCTGCTCACCCGGTCGCCATCTTCCCCGGATCTCTAAAGTGGGACTTTTTTAACACTATTTTTTTTTTGTAAAATAGACTCTGAAACAGAAGAATTGTTTGTATAGTTCCCAATGCATAGTTTCTGCAGGTTGCATATATTTAAAATTTACCTGGAGTATTTGATTAATATATAGTAATTGGGAATAAAGGAATTGCTCAAAAATCAACAACCCAAGGATAATCCTAACTAAGAAGGCCAAGAGAACTATTGTGTTTTTTCAAAATGGGCAAAGAAGATTAATATGGGAGATAAAGATGAGATTATTTTCAACAGGAAAAGTAACTGAAAATTCCCCTCATATAGGTTGGCTTTTCTCATTAAGGTGTCAATTTGTGTATGGTGCTTTCCATTTAATCAATTATTTTCTTCTCCTTATTCAGAAAATGATAATAAAAGATACGAGTCTGACACAGAAGACCTGAATTACAAGAAATTGCCTACATTAAGGAAAAGATACTGTCATGAAAGGTAAAACAAAAAGGAGAAGGCCCTCTGCTTAGTGATGGTGGATGATACCTGGATCATTGACCAGGCTCTCTGGGGAACAGGTACCTCTTGTTGCCCTTACCACAGTGCTTTCTTAAGTCTGTTCCCTCTGGTGTTAAAGATGGCTATATTAGGGATTTGAAGATGTGGGACTTTATGCAACCATAAGAAAACCTTTTCAGTGCTACTCTGGAACTTTACTTCATTTTGAAATTTATGTTATTTTATATTACTAACAGAGGTACAAAATAAATTTCAGTGAAGTATGAAGCACCCTTAGATACACTGAAGGTGGACTTTTTCTGTGATAGCGATAGCATGGTGCAACGTGACACACTTTGAAAAAGTAGAGGGCTGTGAAATACCTGGCAAAACTTCTACCTTCAACACAGTCCCTTCCTGTTTAGTTACTACCAGGGTTAGAGCATAAGAAAGGGAAAGTCATTTTCATCTTGTGGGTGCTTTGCATTTCTTTCTCCTATATAGTCATCTAGTGCTTTGGGACTTTTTCAGTGATGCAGTCCTCACACGTAGCTCCTATAAGTTTCACCCAGCTGTTCAGGAACAAGTACTGCTTTCCTCACTTCTCCAGTTCAGCTGCTGCTTCCACTGGCAGAAACGTTGCTTTAAAAATTACTGTGTGGTTATTTTCTCCAGAAGGGTTCTGCAGGCCCTCTGTTATATGTAAGGCAGCCATATCAAGGTTACCATCATATCTTTGACATTTTTAGTTTTTGTGTTTTCTTGCTAAATTTTAAGTTTTATCTAGGATTAGTTTTGATAGGTTTTAAAGTTTGTTTTTTCTACAGAGTATCTTAGAATAGTCCTCAAAAGTTTTGGAAGTTGGGAAAATTAGCTGATTTTATTAGGATTTGCTTTTCTTAATATTTTATGAAGGAGCTTAATATTATAGCTACTTGATATCCTTTTGGATATGCTTTCTCCTAGGAATTGTTGTCACGCTAGACTTGTAAGTGGTTATATTGGAAGACAGGTAAGGAAGTTTATTCCTAACACTTATTTTGGATGTGAAGAAGCTGAGAACCAGAAAGCTGAATTAATTTGTCCATGATCATATAACCCTATAGCTATAGAGAAAAGACTGCAATCCAGGCTTCTATCTCCTAGTATTACCATTTTCACTTTATCCTCATAAATCCTTGGTGTATGCGGAATGGAAAAGCTAGACTCTTCACAAAAAATAATTTAACCCTTACTTTAATTAGGCATTAATTTGATCCAGTAAACAATTTTCAAGTGACATGGAATCTTGATATTTAATTATATTTCTCCTTGTTACTTCTTGATGTTGTTAACCAAATCACATTTCATTTGACCAGTCACTTTAGACTTCTGTGTGAGCTATCAGTTTAAATTCAGCTATCTAGAATAGCTCAGTTCTTTGCAAAGTATAATCAAGTTGATTCTGAAGCATAACTTGAACAGTGTCTCAGACTTAAATTGTATTATGGCTTCTCTTTTAGATACTGTCACTTTTTGTAAGTAAATGAGTTGTACTTGAGTGACTTTTTCAACATGCTTATAAGAGTAGGGAGAGCTTTATTGGTGTGATAAATACTGCCCCATTTCTTTTTCCTTATCCCATTTTATTAACAATCTTCACATACTAATTTTAACTATCTTCAAGTTAATATTTAGGTGTTTGTTTTAATGAAATGATGTGATAAAGTAGTTTTCATTATTAGGTAGCACTTTACTTAATTAGTCAGATTCATGATGAATTAACAGAATACTACTACACTTGGTTTTAGCCAAAAGGCTAAGAAGCCTAAGGGGGAATTTTTCTGTTATACATTAAAGAATTAAGTATATATACAAGATATTCCTCACTTAATGACCTAGATGTCTAATGACTATTCACACTTAACAACCTGCCACTCAGACTTAATGACCCACATTCAGACTTACGACCCAGAAACGTGAGCGGCAGTGTGGCCTATGGTGGTTTCTTCTACAGTATCGTACTGTAATTTTTGCTGATTTACAGTCCAGTATAGTATAGTACTGCATGTAAGAGTTATGCAAATAAAAGCAAAGTCATCAAATTGGAGTTTCCTCTGACTGTAAGGGGTGGTGACTTTTAGCACATCATTTTAAGATAGACAAGCCTCAAAATGTGTCTTGAGAAACATCTTGGAGGGATTGTGAAAAGTTAACTTTGCAGTCCTGATTTTGTCCTGGAATTCTTCTTGCCTGAGTTGTTAAAGTATATATCACTGTGGCCAGAGCCTGACCTGGTCACATGGTGCAAGGAAAACAACTGTGGCCAGGCCTAAATGTTCCAATCTATTACCATGGAAACCAAAAATGTATATAAGGTGAGAACAAAGGCAGTTAAGGGCCACATTCTCTGATTGGGAATGGGGGGCAATGACCAGTCCAACTGGTTCTAAATTAAAGTTAATTAAAACTCCATTTGTTCTGAATGAATTCTTTGATCTCATGCAGAGTGCAACCCAATTTTTGATTTTTGCCATAACATAACCATTTCTTTGCTCTGAATATTGAAGTATACATACTATATACAATTCCTCATTTAGTGACCAATTCATTTAATGACCTAGTCTTAGGAACAGGATTTGGTTATTAAATGAGGAATATCTGTATGCAAAGCAAACACTGATGAAAAAGAGTTGGTGCAGCTGTGGTAATAGCAAACATTAGGCATTACAAGACCCCTTATATAATGCTAAAAGATCTGGTTTACAAAAAGGGTAAAAAGTCTACTACATTTATAAACATCTATAATAGTAAGGAGCCACATGTATGTGGCCATAGAAAATTGAGGAGAACCCACATCATAATTTTATATAGATGAAAGTAAATTTATTGTAAAAGTACAGCAGATACGGTGAGGCAAGGGACAGCACCGAAGATGAAGGGGATCACGTGGGGAAGGATCTTGGATGAGATAGAGCCTTCTGCAGGGGAGAGAGAAATGGAACAATGTACCCAGTTTGTTAGTTTCTTAAGTTAGTGGCAATAGCCCGCATGTCTTAGAGCAGTGTCTTGGGTCTGGCTAAAACCAAGAACACTTTCAAAGTGCATGCAAGGCTATGTGTACATAACATTGCCAGTTTCTCTGTAAAAGGTAGCAGCCAAGGTCATTGCAGCAAACACCTGCATTTTGCTGACTCATCACTTTTAACCCTTTCCCTGACAGCGTATAATGATAGTGCCAGAAATGCATTTGTTTTGCTCATAGTATTTTCAAATTATAATGGCTTTGCCAGGGCATATATGACCTGTGAAAAATGCATTCACTTGCCTAAGCCCAAGGATTGGATTTGGAGGCATGAAGAGCAGTCAATGTAAGGCTTTTACTGTCTCTTGCAAGACCAAATGTTCCTGTGAGCAGGCATACACAGGACAGTTACAGTGATCCGTTTATCCCTAATATGCAGGTCCCTTCCTCCAGTTCCTCACTGGCTGAATACTGTGGGCGGAACAGCCTTTGTGGGATATCACCTAAGTTTTATTATCTCTTCCTGGTCCCTCTCCCATTTTGAGTTTGGATTTTTTCATAATTCTGTTGGTACTTTGGGACTTTCTCAGAAGCCAGTGTTTTTGTTTAGAGGTCTTATGCTGTGGTTAGTATGTTTCCACTTAACCTTAGCTGTCCTACCATGAAAATGAACCTTTCTTCTCCCTTTCCCGCTCATGCCTACATTGTCAACAAAGGCTTTCATTGATTGCCTCTCCTCTGATATCCCATTTGTTTAGGGATCTTTTAGTTACATGACCTTTGTCATGTCCACAGGCTGTTTGATTATTTTGTATGCTAGTAACTTTCCAGAGCTAAATACTTTACCATGAAAATGGCCCACCTTAAAGTTTTACTTTTTATATAATAACTATTATAAGTCAAGGAATATCTAAATATACTGTTTTCTCTATACATACATACTTATGTTAAAAGTTTAATTTATAAGTTAAGTACACTGAGAAATTGAAAGCAGTAACCAATAATAAGAGAGAACAACAGTATAACAAAATCAATGAACTTTACTTTTCCTCCTTTATAATTGCATGGATAGATTTGTTCTGACTATACATCTTAGCAACCTCATTATAGAGGTTTTTTTCTGTTTTTTTAAATCTATAATTTTTAATTGACAGTAATTATATATGTTTATGGAATACAGGGTGACATTTCAGTATATGCATGCAGTATGTAATGATAAGATCATGGCATATCTTTTACCTGAGATGTAGATCTTTGTGTTGAAAGATTCAAAATCCTTGCCATTAGCTATTTTGAAACATTGAATTAATTGTTTTTAATCATAATTATGCTACTGTGCTATAGAACATTAGTTTTTTCTCTTATCTACCTGTACCTCCGTAGTCATTGTCCAATCCTGTCTCCATTGCACTGTTCTTCCCACCTCTCCCACACTCGTGTAACTTCTGCTCTACTTCTTTCAGGCCAATTTGTTAGACTCCAGGTATGTGTGAGAACATACAATTATATTTGTATTTTTGTGCCTGGCTTGTATCACTTAATGTGGTGTCATCTGGTGAGTAGTATTGCGGTGCACGTAGTTTATTAATCCATTCATCTTTTCAAAATGAACATAAAGGTTGGGTCTGTACTTGGGCTGTTGTGAGCAATGCTGTAGTATGTATGCGAGTGAAAATTATGACATTGATTTCAGTTTCTTTAAACATACATTTTTTAGTGACATTGCTGAATCGTATGGTTCTAGTTCTATTTTTTGAAGAATATTCATACTGTTTTAGATACTGTATTTATAGATTTATATTTCTGTTAACAATGTACAAGAGTTCTTTCTCCTACACATTCTTGCAGGTATCTGTTATTTTTCTATTTTTGATACCATTTTACGTGGTAAAAATACATCTTATTATGGTTTTTATTTGCATTTCCTTGGTATGATTAGTGGTGTTGAACATTTTTTCATATGCTTCCTGATTTTTTTACAGAGTGTGATAAAAAGTTTCTTTAAATTTTAAAAATTTTATCACAATAAAAGATACATTGTCAGTGTTTCCCCTCAGAATATTCCCTTCACTTTGAAAAATCCTGTCGTTCTGGCAACTTGTTAAAACCTTTCTAGAAGTCTTCTTTTTGTCTTTGGTTGTGCTGCTGTGGCTGCCTTGATGTCCTGAATTTATTTATTTTGGGGAAGAACCAGAAGTCACATGGTGCCGGGTCTAAGGAATAAGGTGGATAAAGGTACATTGTAATGATTTTATTTGACAGAAGTTGTCATACTAGAAGCAATATGTGAGACGGAACATTGTCAGGATGGAGAGTGAAACAATTTGTCCATTTCTCAGTATATTTTCTATATACATCATTTCTTAAACACTACAGTAAGTGCTTACAGTCTTCAAAGTTGACTATAGTATTTCTGGGTTAAAGTTCATTTTCATAATTCCATCAAGGATGTTGTACTTTAATTGACACATTTTTTTTGCATGATAACTGGGTGATTTCCATTGAGAAACTCTGAATCTTGGTCTCAAGATCATAACCATAGAACCAAGTTTTATTTTCTGTGATGACATTTCTTAAAAATCTGGAATTGGAAGTGACGCAGTTGCAAGACTCCAATGAAATGTATTGTGCATAATCTATGATTGATGGCTTACTTTAAAACACACCTTCTCTCAGCCACACCTCTCAACTGACTGATGACACTGAATAAGTTGGAATTTGTCACATGCTGTTGCTAAGGTTTGGTGCATTACTTCTTATATTGAAGTAATGGGCCATAATTATCTTCTCTTCCTTTCTATGGGATGGCCCTCTGCAGCAGCATTCCCTGTATTTTGTGATCACACCTTCCATATCCTCTTAGGAGAAATGTTTGTTTAGATATTTTATCACTTTTAATTATATTATTATTATCATTATTATTATTATTATTATTATTTTTTGCTGTTGAGTTCTGTGAGTTCCTTATATATTCTGGAATTGATCCTTGTCATATGAGTAGTTTGTACATATTTTTTGCCTTTTCATACATTGTTTCAATTCTGTTGATGATTTGTTGTATAGAAGCTTTTTAATTTAATGTGATTGAATGTCATTTTTTTCTTTGTTGCCTGAGCCACTGGGGTCTTAACCAAACATATCTGCTGAGACCAATTTCCTGAAGTGCCTCTCCTCTACTTTCATAGTTTCAGTTCTTGTATTAAGTCTTTGATACATTTTGAGTTGATTTTTGTATATGATAAGTGATAGAAGTCTAGATTTTTTTTAAAGAACATATGGAGATCCAGTTTTTCAGCAACATTTATTGAAGAGATTTTTTTCCACAGTATATTCTTGCAGCCTTTTTGAAAAATCAGCTATAAATACATGGATTTATTTCTGTATTGTTCTTTTCCATTGGTTTATATATTTCACTTTACATGACTATCATACTGTATTGGTTATGAATGTTTTGTAATATGTTTTGAAGGTATATATTGAAATACCAGCAGCTTTGTTCTTTTTGTTCAGGACTACTTTAGCCATAGATGTCTTTTACAGTACCATCCAGATTTTCCGGGTCTTCTTCTATTTCTGTGAAGAATTTCACTAGAATTTTGATGGAGATTTTAATGAAGCTATAAATTACTTTGGTTAGTATGGGCATTTTAACAATATTGATTCTTACATTCTTTCAATTGTTTAAAGTCCTCTTTAATTCTTTTATTAGTGTTTTATAATTTTCATTGTATAAACTATCTACTTCTTTCGTTAAATTTATTCCTGCAGCTATTTTACTTTTGTTGAGGCTCTTGAGAATGGGATTACTTTTAGTTCCATAGTATCAGTTTTCTTTAAAAATCTACTGACCTTTTTATTCTGATTTAAAAATTTTTTGTGTAACATTTTTATCATTTCTGGCCCCTCTACTGCATTAGTCATTTTCCCATTGCTGAGACAAAATACCTGACACCTACAGTTTAAGAAGGAAAAGTTTATTTTGGCTCATGATTTCAGAGAGTTCAGTTCATGTATGACTAGCTGGCTCTAAGGCAAGAACACCTTGCTAAAAGAGCATAGTATAGCACAGCTGGTCACCCAGCTGCAGCCTGGAAGCAGGGAGGAGCCAGTGATAAGAATCTGCCTTACCTGGTCCATATCCCAGTGAGCTGCCTCTGGTCAGCCCCCACCTTAAAACAAATGAGACTTCGGGGGAATATTTTTAGATCTAAACTATAACACATCCCTTATATCTTTATTCTCTTCCTCTTATCTAATAATAATAGTACTCCTGCTTTTATGCCTATTTTTTCATTTGCTGTATTAAGGAAAACATGTAATACTTGTCTTTCTGACTTATTTAGGCTAACATGATGATCTGAGTCCATTCATATTCCTGCAGATGGTATAATTTTGTTCTTTTTATGGCTAAATAATTCTCCATTGTGTATATATAACATTTTCTTTATCCATTCATCTGTTGATGGGAACCTGGATTGGTTCCATAAATTGGCTATTGTGAATTGTGCTTCAGTAATCACAAGTATGTAAGAATCTTTATAGTATGCTACCTTTAATTCCTTCAAGTACAAACCAACAAGTAGTATAGGTGAGTGTAGAGTTTTTGAGAAAACTCTATATTGAGTTTCATAAGGTCTGTGTACTGATTTACACTCTCACCAGTAGTATAGAAGGGTTCATTTCTCCCCATATGTATCTGTTAATTTTCCCGTTTATTAATTTTGCTATTTGTTCTTGGTGTTAAGTTTTTTGAGTTTTTATATGTTATACATAGAAATCCTGTTTTGGAAGAATAGCTGGCAATGAGTTTTCCCTATTCTGTAGTCTGTCTTTTCACTTAGTTGGTTGTTTCCCTTCCTGCGTAGAAACTTTTTAATTTGAAGAAATCTCATTTGTTGATTCTTGGTTATATTTCCTGTGCTAATAGAATCCTATTCAGTAAGTCTATGGCTGTGTCAGTGACTTCAATTGTTTCCTCTATGTTTTGTCTTAGCAGTTTCAAAGTTTCAGATCTGTGATACATTTTGAATTGATTTTTATACAGGATGAGAAGGAGAGTTGTAGTTTCAGTCTTCATACTGTTATCCAACTTTCTCAGCACCATTTATTAAAGAGCCTATCTTTTCTGTGGAATATGTTATGGCCCCTTTGTCAAGAATCAAATGGCTTCAGGTGCATGGCTTTGTTTCTGTGTCCTCTACTGTATCCCATTGGTCTATATTTCTGTTTTTAGTGCCAGGACCCCCTGTTTTTATTACTATGGCATTCTAATATACCTGAAATTAGGTATTGTGATGCCTCCACCTTTCCTTGTTTTGCTTATGTTTGCTTTGAATATTCCGGGTCTTTTGTGTTTCCATATGAATTTTAGGATTATTTTTTCTAGTTCTGTGAAGGATGTCATTAAAAGTTTGATGAGGATTGAACTGAATCACTTTCAATAATGTTACCATTGTCTTAGTCACTTTCTTGTTGCTGGGACAAAATAACTACACAAGTTAACACAAAATAACACATACAAGTTAAAGGAGGAAAGGTTTATTTCATCTCACAGTTTCTAGAGGTTTCAGATTGTAGTCAGCTGGCTCCAAGGCAGAGCAATATGGCAGAATTCTGGCATGGAAGCGAGGAAACAGCCCTTGGCATGGCAGGCAGGAGCAGTTAAACTTCCTTCTATTTTCCATTTATTCCATTCAGGCAGCAAGCCTATTGGTTAGTGCCTTTCTCAGTAAATCCATCATTCACACTCAGAACTTTGCTAAACTAATCAATAGATTAATCCAGTAACTCCCTAAACCCCTGCCTATGAATGCACGAGGCTTTGGGAGGATGTCTAGATATAAACAATAACAGCCCTTTTATTTTAAAAATAAAAGAGGAAAACATTCACAGACATCCATTTACAAAATAGCATAAGAACATTCAGTAAAACAGTAGAAGACAGTAGTACAAGTGTTAGTTATTCCCCAAACAATACAGGGTTACAGACAAAGTGGTAGGAAATTAACAATGGTTGTTGTATTACATATTGATATCTTCAAAGTGGTTTCTCAGGAAAACAAATAGAGACATACAATAATGATCAAACAAGTAATCATTAACTGTTCCTTTCAGTAAAGCAATAGAAGACAGAAGTACAACTGTTAGGTATCCTGTATATACATACATACATGATTTCCCCTCTTTCCCTCCTTCTTTCCCACATACCAGTTGCACATTACTTTTGAGCATTTTCCTTTCATTTCACAATGTGTTTCATACCTCTTAGTTTTTATTCACTCTTTCAGGTACTAATGGCCCTCTTAACAATCTTAATTCTGCTGGTCCATGAATATGGGAACACTTTGCATCTTCTTGTGTCTGCAACTTCCTTTGTTAGTGTTCTATAATTTTTATTGTATAAGTCTTTCTCCTCCTTTGTTAAGATAATTAGTAGGGTTCTTTTGAAAGGTTTTGCGGATGGAATTGTTTTTTTTTTTATTTATTTCCCATCTAAGCATTTTTTAGTGTTAATTCTGTATCGTTACTTTGCTGAATTTGTTTATCAGATTTTAAAAGTCTTTTGGTGGCATTTTAGAATCTGCTAAGTATAGGATCACATCATCTGCAAATAGGGATAATTTGACTTCTTCCTTTCCTATTTGTACTCCTTTTATTTGTTTCTCTTGGGTAATAATTCTAGCTAATTTTTTCAGATACTGTGTTAAGTAGGAGTGGTGAGATTGGACATACTTGTCTTATTTCTGATTTTAGAGGAAATGTTTTCAATTTTTTCCCATTCAGTGTAATATTATGAATTTATCACATAAAATTTGAGGTATGATCCTTAGTTTCTTTAGGTGTTTTATTATGAAGAGATATATTTTGTGAGAGGTACTTTTATATCAATTGAGAGAATCATGTGATTTTTATTTTTGCTCTTATTTATGTGATGTTTTGTGTTGATTGATTGTCACATGTTGAGGGTAATGAAAACAATTTGAACATAATGTATGAACTTTTTAATGTGTTGTTTAATTTGGTTTGAAAGTACAGTAGAACTTGGGACTGTGGGTAACTCATTCTATGAGTGTTCCACAAGACAAACACATATTTCTAATAAGTTTTAACTTGGTAAATGAGTGATGTTTTGCAATGTAAGTAGTAAGTGACACCAAATGTCACATGATCACAAATGAGCAAATGGTCTACCTGCCAACTCACTGTGGGATTGTGGGTTATCTTCCAACAGCAAGAAGTTATGGAGGAGATCTCATCTGTAGATCAAGAGAAGAAAAAGGTGGAGGAATCATTACAAATGAAATTAGGGAGATATGTAAAATGTGGGAATCAGTGCAAAATTTCGTAGGAAATCACCACCTAAGTGAGGGTATCACAATGCAAGCAGTAAATCTGTTTAATGACAATGCAGTGTCACATTTCTGCAAAATCCTCAAAAGGAAACAAGAGCAAGTGTCATGGGATAGGTTTCTTGTTAAAGTTTCATGAAAAGAAAATGATTCCATTGAGCCAACAGGTAACAGTGATTTTGTTAGTCATAGTGAAAGTTGTCTACATAATAATCCTCTCTCCCTTTCACCAGCCATGGAAGTTTTCAAAGGTAAGTGCTGCTTAATTTATTTTTCTTTATTTTGTATTTTCTTTATTATTTTGTATTGTAATAATTTTATATTAGTATTTTTGGGTCGTGGGATGTATCATCTGAGTTTCCATTATTTCTTGTTGGGAAATTTGCTTTGATGTAAAAATACTTTGGCATAGAAGCATGTTTCCAGAATGAATTATGCTTGCAAGCCAAGGTTTTAATGTATTTTATTAAGAGTTGCAAATACTTTATTAAGGATTTATGCTCATTAAGGGTATTGGTCTATAGAATGTGTGTGTCCTTGGTATTAGACATCCTATTCTATATGAAAAAATTTGTGAGTTATGATCCTTTTGCTCTTGTTATAGGGCTTCCTTAAGTATTTCTCTTAAGGTTGCTCTGGAGGGAATGAATTCTTTTATTTTCTTTTTGTCTTCAAATATCGTTTTTTCCCAATCCATTTCTGAAGGATAGCTTTGCTGGATATACTATTCTTGGTATTTTTTCAGGACTTTGAAATGATTATCCCTTTCCTTCCAGCCTGTAAGGTTTCTGCCAAAAAGTTTGCTATTTTTCTCATGAGGATTCTCTTATAAACAACTTGATGTCTTTACGCTTTTCTTTTTGTCTGGGACTTGTTACAGTTTGAATATCACATGCTTCAAAGAAGATCTTTTTGGTTGAACTCGTTCAGGTATTTTGAGCTTGCTGGGCCTAGATGTCCGTATCTTCTAAGATTTGGAAAGTTTCCAGCAGTTATTTCATTGAATGTATTTTCTATACCCTTTCACTTTTATTCCATTCATGCAATGTCCACAGTGTGAAAGTTTGCTCCCTTTTCTCCTCTAGATCTCAATGTAAGAATTGCCAGAATCATTTCCAGAATAATTACTCTTGTACTTTGGGGCCATTATTAAGTAAAATTGGGGTTACTTGGATACAATCCTTATGGTATGGTTTGGTTGATCTGATAACCGAAGTGGCTACTAAGAGATGAGAGGGCAAGTGGCATACCCCTTGTGGACACAGTACAGAAGGAGACAGACTGTTCAGCTCCCAGCTGGGTTAGGGTGGCAGAGCATGAGATTTCATGATGCTGCCTACAGTAGTGTGTAACTTAAAGCTTTTGAATTGTTTACACCTGGAATTTTCCATTTAATAATTTTGGATTGCAGTTGCCTGCAAGTAACTGAAACCATGGATGAGGGAGACTACTGTTTGGAAAGAATTATAAAGAGAAATTGGTAAATTCACTATGATAGTAGACTATTGAAAAACATCTTTTTTTGTAATAGATCAGATACTTTGTTAAGAGTTTAGGAATTTTTAAGGAAAATTAATAAATTAAACATAATGAACAGATATAGAACTTATATAAGATTTAGAGAACACACATTCTTTTCAAGCAGAGACGGATCATATACAAATATTTTCCATGCATTAACTCATAAAATATATCTCAACAGAGGTCAAATAATTTTTATGTACTGGCTATTCTGACATAAAGCAACTCAACTAGAAATAAATTGCAAAAAGGTGAAATAAACATTTGGAATTTACAGACATATCCTTCTAAATTTATGGATTAATGAAGAAATGATAATGAAGTATTTATGGTAGAATGTATAAAAATACTAGATATATAAAAATGTGGCTTTCAGTTGTTCAGTACTTAGCATATATAATGGGTTAACCAAATTGTTACATTTACAGTGGTACTAGCTAAAAATATCTAGGAGTAAATCCAAAAGAAGGTGTGAATAGATTTTATTTAGAGTACTACATAAATACTTTTGATAGATAGCTATGCCATATTAAGGGATAATAAGACTTAATATAATAAAAACATCATTTATTCCAAATTTAAACCATAGAGTTAACTTACTTTTATGAAAATTACAGAGTTCTTTTTGTATGTATGAGATTTTATTAGCTGCTTTAAAAAATTTACCTGGGGAAACACGAGGCCAATAGGCAAGACATATTAGAAAAAGTAGGAAAATGTAGGTGTATGGTAGCTGGATGGTTGGCACCACAAGTTATGAAGACATAAACTTGTAATAATTAATAAAATGTAGAAATAGTATAGAAATTGGCAAATAAAACCAATGGAAATATATAGAAGGCTCAGAAAGACTCATGTTTGCATGGGAACTTTCTGTGTGTCAGTTCATTGCACATCAGTGGCAATAGAATGGTTTGCCCAGTTATTGGTACTGGTATAGTTTACTCTTCCAGTAGAGGAAATAAAACTGTTTTACTGCCTGAAGCAAAACTTTGTCTACTTTAAGAGGAAATTATCTTGTACTAGTCATCTAACCCCACAATTCTTTGGCAACTAGATGAAGGTGGAGTATCAAGTATGTTGAACGGTAAAAATGAGTTCAGCACTGGAGAGATTGTGCTCAAGATGATAAATGTCTCATTGAAAGCACAAATAGAGTCTTTACTGAGTGTGAAAAGGTCTTTTATGTGATCCCTAGAGGTTAAGTTCAGGGTTGTGGGAAGAGATACTGGTTCTCATGCAGGCTGAGTCTTCTAAGCCTAGGTGACTCTCCTCTACACTTGGTAGTCTCACTTCCTGACACCTGAGCTGACACTAGGTTGCATGGAAACACCTGATGCCTGTGCCTAAGGCTTCCCTGTGAGGAAGTTGTGCCTCCTCTTCTGTATCCCACATTCTGCAAAGCTCACCTGGTGCTAGATGTGGTCTGTTGGACCTTGCGAGTGTCTGTAAGTGGCACATGGCTTGCTGTTGGCAATTCAGCAGGGTGGGCAAGGTACATTACCATGAAATTGCTTCTAATAGGTTAAAACTTAAAAATTTTAGAAAAATATATACAATATACAGATACATAGATAACAAAGAAAGATAAGTTGTAGAAAAATCTCTCAGAAAAAAGAAGGCATTGGTTTGAAAGTATAGAAGGATTAATTCTGAACGTGAAGAAAGTAAGTAGTAAAGAAGAAAGTTGATGCATTTATGTTTTAAAAGAGTCAGTTCTGTCTTGAATTTTCTAGATGGGGCTAAGGCAGAGGATTAGAATAAGGACTACAGGAAGGCAGTGGTGGACCTAGCAGCAGCACAGGAATGGTACAGGAAATTGACCAGGGACATTGGCATTCCAGATGGTTCTCTGCTGACATTCAGCACCCTGATGACTCCGGTACTTCTCTCTCACTGGCTCACTGACTAGCTAAGGAAGGAGAGAAGGTGAAGAGGGGGATCGGTGCAAGGTAGCAATTTTGTGAGCCAGGTAAAGTGGGGAGAGATGGAGCTCTGATCAGGCATTATGATTTTGGAATTATCTCAGAAATGAGCCTATTCCAGACAGTGACAGTGGGAGTGGTGATGAGCTGAAATGGGTGGAAGTCTATTGAATTATGAGTAGAACAAATTACAGATTCTTTAAAAATGCATATATTCCTTGAAACCATATATACATTTCTTTTTTTAGTGGGAATACCAGTAGCTCCTGCAGAACTGACACGGGGAGCAGCGAGAGTGAAGAGCCTGCAGGGTCATCACAGACGGTCCACACTGGTACGATGGCATACATGGCCTATTCTGCACTGAGTTCCAAAGGGGGCGCTGTTTCAGAAATGTGCTCTGACACCGTGAAGGAAAGGGCTAGGAAAAAAATTTGAGAAATGGGAAAATATTGTTTTCTAGCATTTTCTTTTAAAAATAAAAAAATGGATTTATGTTCTAGTATATGTGTTGCTGAAGTGAACACTGGATTTATGTTTTAAAAGAGTCCATTCTGTCTCGCATTTTCTACTTGGGCTACTTTCTATCCTGAGGCAGATGGTTAGGATAAGGACGACAGGAGTATAGTGGCTTGGACTTAGCTGCAGCAGAGGGATGATATTCACACCCCACATTCGTAAGGATGACTTTCTGCTCCTCTGGTGTGCTCATCAACATTCAATTTAATAAAATGGTGCTTTCGTATTTTCTTAAACCAGGGATTATAGGCTTGAAAATATGACCTGATTCATAATTTATTTTGTGGCACAATGTATACTTTATAAAAATAATAACTTCTTTGCATTATAATCAAAGGTTTACAGTATAGAAAAAATACACCTTTCTGCAGTAAAATCATAATACTGGTAAATATTCCAGAATTTTTTGTGTATGTGTACTTGTATGTTGTCATGTACAGATATTCCTTGTTTAACAACCTACCTGGTTAATGACTATTCTGACTTAGGAGCTGCTACATGGACTTGTGACCCGGGCTTCTACAGTGCAGATTGTAATTTTTGCTGATTGTACTGTGTAGTACAGTACTGTAGTTTTATATATTACACTACTCCATGTAGGAGTTATAGAAATAAAAGCAAAGTCATTGGGGTTGGGGTTGGAGTTTCCTTTGATCATTTTTTCATTCTAAATATTGTAACATAGTATTACTTGTGTACACAATTTGTCATTTAGCGACCAATTCATTTAACAACCTAGCTGCAGTTAATAGAACTCAGTTGCTAAATGAGGAATGTCTGTATTGCTTAATGGTGGGGACATGTTCTGACAAATGTACCCTGGAGTACATCATAGAGTGTACTTACACAAACTAAGACAACTATGATATCAGGACCTGGTATAATTTATGGAACCAATTTAATGTATACAGTCTGTCACTGACCAAAATGTCATTATGTGACATATGATTGTACTAAAAATACAATTTAGATAATATATATTTTTGTAGAAACACAGATATGTATAAATAGATGTACACATTTATATCTATATAAAATGTTTAGGTGTAAGTTTAGGGCACCATATACACATTTCAAAAACTTTGAAATTAGAGAAGGTCTTAGAGATATTGCACTCATGTCTACCTCCCAAGTGCCAAAATTATCTTTTGTAATTTTTTTTTAAGTTTGGAAAATATTAAGTCTACTTAAGAAAGTATAGTATATACAGTTATTAAAATGCAGATCACATATAAAAGTCTATAAGAAAATACTTTTTAAGTTAAAATATAATTGACCAATTGACCTATAGCAAAATTCACCCAGTAACATATTATCTCTATGAGGTTTGACAAAGGTCTCCCCCTACAATCAAGATACAGTACAATTCTCTTAGCCTCGCCTGATTTCTGCTGTGTTCTTTTGTAAGCAATCTCTGACCCCAGCACCAGTGCCTGATATGCAGTAACATCCAGTTATCTGTTTTTGTTCTCTTTTGTCTTTGTTAAAGTGTCATTGTAAATGGAATCAAGTATGTGGCCTTATGAATCCATCTTCTTTCATTAAGCACAGTGCTTCTGGTATTAACCTGTGTTGTTGCTTTTATCAGTATTTAATTTCTTCTGTTGACTAGTATTCCATTGTATGGCTATCCCAGTTTGTCTATCCACTTAGCAGCTGAAGGATATTGACTTGTTTCCAGACTTTGGAAATTATGTATAGAAGTACTACAGATATTCACAGAGCAGATTTTTGCAAACATAATTTTGTTTTTTGTTATCTAGGCATGGGACTACTGGGTCATAAACGTGTAACTTGAAAACATATTCCAAAGAAATTATGTTAGTAGTGTTGGTTTCTTTTTACTATTTTAGCTCCTGCTCTTCTTTTCTCTTTGTGCTTTGATGAACTAATTTTTTTTTTTCCGGGACCGGGGATCGAACTCAGGGCCCTAGTGCTTAGCGGCAAGCACTTAGCCCACTGAGCTGTACCTCCAGCCCTGATGAACTAATTTCAGTCAAACAATATTCAAGCTCTTTCTTTTCTGAGCTGTGTTTCTTACTAATGAATCTATTGAAAATATTCCTATTCCTGTTATAGAATTTCTTATGTATAGCATTTTCCTATCGTATAGATTCTTTCTATTCTAGTCCCTGGCTGTTCATGCATTTTATTTGCTGCTTCCACAAGTGCTCAAACATATTAATTATGGTTATTTAAACTTTTGTCTCTGATAATTATAACAAAAGTTCAACTGCTGATATTTTTCTTTCCTTTTTCCTCCCTTCCTCTCCCCTGTTTTATTTTGAGACAGTGCTAAAGCATTCCTCCTGCCTCAGCCTCCCAAGTAGCTGCGATGTCAGTTGTGCACACCACAAGTGGTGATTAGTTTGTTTTTGACGGTGCTTTTTATTGTTGCTGCTGCTTTGTGTACCTGTTAATTTTTGATTGGGTGTCAGTATTGGTGTAAAAAAGTAGAGACAGCTAAACAGAATTTAGGCCAAGAAGTAGCCTCGCCTATTCTTCTGCTCCACCATGAGTGCAGGTTCTTGACTTAGCGTATTAGAACACAAGTTAGATTTTGATTCATTGTTCCACCATAACGTGCTGTGAAACATTGGCTTGGGATTTCACAAGACTTCACTTGTGCATTGGGTGGTGTTGGGTGTGCCCAACAGTTTTCCTAACCATCCTGTTTTTCCTCAGCCTTAATCCTGCCTGCATCCCTGTGCCTTGCCTTAGAAGGGTCTCTGTCTCTTTCCTGTCCCTCCACTGGACAGACTGCAGCTGCCAGCCTAGAGGGGAAGCCAGCTTGTTCTTGTTGTCCCCACGCAGGTCCAGTGTTCCAGGTCTCCATGAGGGCCTTTGTCATAGAAACATTGCTAATCCCCAGCGGGTATCTCAGCTCTGCCTTTAGTTTTTGATGAATCTAGCACAGAAGAGGATTTCCTGCTATTCACTTACTGGAAGATTCATTCATTGTATTGACAGAGAGTCCTGGGAGCAGGACATTTTGGCCTATCCTCTAGGAGTGCAGGAGTGCAGGAGTGCAGGGATGTTTGTTTTATGAACTTGTATCCAGGAGATTTCACCATAGTTCTTCCTGCAGTTCAGATTCATGCTCTGTGGAGGAGAAAGGTCCAAGTAGGGCATTACGCATTTCACACAGCTGGAGCAGCTTCCCCTCTCCAGGGCCACCCCTTGGGGAACAGTTCTTTGTATCATCTACTCTACTCTGAGCACTGTAGGGCCTGTGGGGTGAGTCTGTGCTGACAGCTCTGTGCTGTCAGGCTAACCACATTCACCTGCAGCAGCACAGGGAGTCTGAATCCTCTCCTACTGCATAGGGCTTGACATCTCTCTCCTAGAGCCATCATCACTGAGCTTAGCTCACATCCTGTTGCTTCCTAATCTGTCTTGCTTTAGGACTTAGACTGTTTGGTTGCTCTTTAACCTGTTTCTTATTTTAACAAAATTGGTTTTAGTGGGTGTTTCCAGCTTATATGTATTTTTAGGGTATGAGGGATGCTCATGCTAGTTTTTTTACATTTTTGGCAGACGTGGAATTTTGAATGTAAATGTACTTTAAAAAGAAGAACACATTCCTATATAAGAATGTCTTTTAAACAAGTATAAAACCACACTATAATTTTGAAAATCTAGATACTATTTCATTGTCTGACTGCACCATATAGTCAGAATCTTGTTGTTGGGCGTTTAGGTGCCATGCCAAACATCTGTGGAACTGAGTCTTTAAGAATATACTTTTAGGTTGAGTTGGAAATAAGGAAGTTTTATTTAGATTGTTGCTGCTATAGCAACAGCAGGAAACCTCTAATCTCTGACTAGTGCCTAGACAAGCGTGGTGTTGAGAAGGTTTAAAGGAAAAGGGGTTATAGAAGTAGCAGGTCAGTCAGTACATCTGGAACTGTTCTCCTTAGTTCTGCTAGTGATCAGCCATGATTACTGTCACTGGGAAACTAAGCCCTAACGCTGGGAGGAACTGGTGACTGTCTCTGTTTTGGGTCCTCCATAGAAGAATTCAGATAAGACACATAAGTAGTTCTACAGATACAGGTAGAGTTTACTGCAATATGATAGTTTTTCACAGCAAGAGAGATCAAGGTGGGCAAGGTTAAGATGGCAGTTATGCCAAATTAAGTCCCATGTTACATTGTCATTAAATTATTCTTTTAAAAAATATTGGAATCGAACCCAGGACCTTGCACTTGCCAGGCAGGCGCTTATGCCACTGAGCTATATCCCCGCCCCTGGGCTATCATTTGAAACTGTAAGCTTATTTGAATTTTATCTATAGCTAATGGTTTAAAAAACAAAGGGAAAAGGGGCAAAATGATGTCTTTTTTCCTTTTCATGTAGCCTCTGGTAACCTTCTTCCAGGTCTGCTAATGTCTTTCTATCTAACAATGACTAGATGGTTTTGTTACTGATTTGTTTAGTACGGTTTTCAAGAGACCGCTGTTATTGGTGTTGTGTGAAATTTATTTTCAACAGAGAATGCAATAACTTACCTGTTAGATCAAGGTCAGTTCTCAGGGAAAGAGGACAGAAGCTATTTTTTTCTGAATATCTTCATTTTCAGTTCCAGTTTAGAACTAAAATTAGGGCATTCTCAGCTTTCAGTCCAGTGGAGCCATTTCCCCTGGTAGAAGGGTTCAGCTTAGGTCTCCTTTCATTAATATTTGATTGTTTTGTAGTCTAAACATACAGACTGTAGTCTGAACATACTATTTTGTTAGATTTGTAGCTAAGTATTTTATGTTTTGGTGCATTTATAAATTAAGCTTGTAAAAATGTTTTAACTTCCATTGTTTGTTGCTAGTGTTAAGTATAATTGAGTTTTATATATTTTCCTTGTATCTTTCAACAACCTTCCTGTACTCATTAACTCTAGGACTTCTTTTCTTTCATATTTATATCATATAAACATTTATACACACACACACACACACACACACACATATATATATATATATATATAATTTTCCAGTGTAGATACGCATGTTGCCAGTGAATAGTTTTTTAAAATTTTTCCTATATGTTTTCTTTTTATATCTTTTTCTTCACTACTTGTACCAATTAAGACTTTGGTAAAGTGTTGAATAACAGGAAAGAGAGTAGACATCCTTGACAGAGTCTCCATTTTAGGGGAAAAACCATTCTAGTTTTCATCGTGAAGTATGATGTTAACTATAGCATTTCTCTAAATTCCCTCAAAATGTTCCTCCTTGCTCCTGGAAGTCCTCTTTCATATCTTTATGCAATATGGTCAAAAACATGATGAACATTGCTGCTAAATGCCATTCAATGGAAAGATGATTTCCTGCAAATACTACAGTGTATCCTTTTTTTAAAAAAAGAAAGTAGTCTTTTTCAGAGTGACAGACTCTTTCCCTTTGGAAAAACTTTCATTGACCCTTAAATAGCTAAATAACTGTACCTTTAATGAGAAAAAAACTTAACCATAAAGTCTCCCCTCACATTCATACAAGGAATTTATAAATGTGAATTTTTCTTTTTCTTAGGTATACAGAAAATTGTTTCTGAAGAAGAACTAGCTCAGTTGACTCAGATTCATCCACAAGCATTCAATTTTGATAAGCAATCAGCTTTTAAGGATTATTTGAAAATTCTCGAGAGAAAAGAAATATTTCATATCACCCAAGAGTTTGGGGTAATATATTCATCCTAACAGTCTATATATGATTTGTTTTTCTGTATCATAACCAGAAATTTTCTTTGCTTTTGTTCTTCTTCATTTTGATTAAGCACATTGCTTTTATTTTTAAATACTATATTTTTTTAAGGTAATAGATTTACATAAAAAATTCAGGTAGCATAAAGTATATAGAAAGTCTCTGTCTCTCAACTATTTATAAAGTCCATTTCCATTATTGAGTTTGTAATATAAACTTCCAGAAAAATTGTTGAATTCGACCTTTTAAATTTTTTTCCATGAGATATAATTTCTAAGCTGTGCATGGTGGTACACACTTGTAATCCTAGCACTTGGGAGTCTTAGGCAGGAGGATCACTATGAGTTCAAGGCCAGTTTAGGCTATGCAGTGAGTTCAAAGGCAACCAGAACTACATAGCGAGACCCTGTCTCAAAGAAACAAAAGAAACTGTTAACAATATGCAAACCTGTTACTAGCATTGTAGTTTCTTACACAGGTAAATATCTTATTTATATACTTACATATATTGGACATTTAGATAATATTAGTCTTTGCTCTTGTGGACAGCAGTCATTTCTCTTCATATGCCTGTATGGCATGTGTGTGGCTGGCTCTTTTAGAACAACAATCTTGTTTTGTCTATCAAGTTTTGGAATCTTATCTCTTGAAATACAAATGATTTCTTGCTGGTATTCTAAATGTTATTTCTTTGAGAACAAAGGAATATCTTTGTTTTTAAGCATTTTATACATATTTTCATTAAGCTTCTAGCTTCAATCCTGCTAGCTTTGTGTTTATTCTTTTTGTATGGATTAATAATGCTTTCTAAAAAAGCAGTTATTCTTGAATGTGTAATATATAGTAGGTTTTTCCAGTGTGTTATACACATATGTGCAGACATGTAAATATATCTATTTACTCTGAAGAAATAGATAATTTTTAGTAATCAAATATGTCAGTTATATGGTTTTTGGATTTTCCTGGTTGTTTTGATCATACTATTTCATGGTCTTTTTTTCTAATACTTTTATTATTTTTTAATCATCTAACTCTTTGGTTCAGCTTGAATTTAGCTTGGTAAGCTGTTTGTTTTTTATTTTTTATTTTTATTTTTTATTTTTTTATTATTATTTATTTTTTTTGCGGTACTGGGGATCGAACTCAGGACCCTGCGCTTGCTAGGCAAGTGCTTATTCCACTGAGCTATATCCCCAGCCCTTGGTAAGCTGTTTGATAAAGGCCAGCATTATTTATCTATCTAGTTGTCCTAAGACTCCCCTGAATCTTCTCTTTAGTGAAAGATGATGCTACTTTTGGCATATACTGAAACTCCAAATATATTTTAATTTATTCTTAGATTTTGTTGATTTTCTGATTTATGTATAGATTGTAACATTCTTGTTAGTGTAACTCTTGCCATGTACTAAGACTTCTTCTTCATTACTCTTCCTGAATAAAATTTTTCTGGTTCCTCATAAATATTTTGTGGGTTAATTTTAGAAGTAATTTTTAGAGGGAGTAAAGCACTGCAAGTTGGATGGCATTGTCCTACTGCTTAAAACCTTCACAAATTCCTTCCCTGTGGCAGTGGTTGTTAGCAGTTCTTTAAACACCCATAGTGTGAAGTTAGCTACTACCCAGAATTTACCAAAGAACTTTAACAACATCCAGATTCCCGGGGTTTGCCCACAGACATTCTAGTAGAGCAGGACTTGGTACCTCCCTCTTGCATTTGTGTCATTGGTCTTCTATATATGTGGGCTCCTTATTCCGATTTAAACATGTGAATGTCAAAAATGGAAGAAAACTTTGTATCTATACTAAATATGTACAAACATGTTTCCTGTCATTATCCACTAAACCATAAAGTATAATAACTATTTACATATCATTGATACTGTGTTAGGCATTACAAGTAACCAAGAGGTGTTTTAAAGTATATGAGATGCAAATTCTACACTATTTTGTATGAGGGACTTGAACAGCCACAAAGTTTGATATGCACAGAGGCCTGGAGCCAATTCTATAGAGGCATGACCATGTATGAAACAAGGTCTTTAGTCTACCTCTGCACTAGACCATGTGCCCTGTGCTCTTATTTCCATAGTACCCAATGCTTCCCCAATAGCACATGTGTGCTTCCTTGGCTCCTACCTAGAATAATACCCCATTACCCAACATTCTTCTTTCCTCTCACATACATACTTCTTTCATATGGCTGATTTCTGATGACTCACTAATTCCCAGTTCAAGTGCTATTTCCTTTCAGGAACTTTTCTGCATGTACCTTCAGGCACAGTCTGGTGCTGTCATTAACACAAGGACTGTCTGTAGGTCATATGGTACCTGATCATATACTCTCTGACTACTCACTGCTTAAGGATGAGGCCATTTTCTGGTTTGTCTTTATATTTAGTTTGTAGACCAGAGTCAGGTGTAGACTAAATGCTCAGTAAGTGTCGGTTGAATTCACACTTGGTGAAGAAATCTTTTCAGAAAGAAAAATTCATTAGTTGGTGTCCTAGCTGCAGTTTCTTCAAGAAGTAGATTGTAAGACTTTATAATTTTTTGTCTACCTGCTTTTGTTAGTTGTTATTTTTGTTATGAAATATAGTTGGATCCTAAGAAATGAATATTCTATATTTTCTTATTCTATGAAAAACAATAATGAAATTTAGGGGAAAGTATCTTCAGAAAGTTTGCCATTTTCTAACCAAACATCTCACTGGTTGGCATCTCCAATTTTATATAATGCTTTTAAAATGAGATTTTAACTTCTCTTTATTATATAACATTAAGTGGCATATAGGGCTTAAGGATCATAAGCACTAAACAAATTTAAGTCTCTTTTTTCTTTTGTTTATAGTAACTACATGCTCTTTTTACCTTTTAAAGGATTTAGAACGTAAGAAGACTCAATGTGGTGAGTGCAAGTATGGGAATGAACCATGGAACAGACAGAAAAACAGATACCGAGATATCATTCCATGTAAGCTAAAAATGGTTTTGGTTAGTTTCCTATTTAGAGTTGGGAAAAAGTAAGAAAGGGATTGCATGGCTTTCTGATGAGACATTCTGACTTGTGACCATGGCAGTAGTGGCTCCACTGTCTCAAAGTTATTTACAGCAGTACTTCAACCTTGCTCTTATGCATCACTCCTCCTCAGACCACGAACCATTCAAAACAAAGTTCAATAGTCTGAGTTTCTGCCACATTTGTTGTCCTTCTTTTGATTACCTTTTCTAGGAGTTTTGTTTAGTCACACAGATGCAGTGAGATATTTATATTCTTTGTCCTGGACAAGAAAGCCCCCCCAATAAGGGCCTGCCTTTTGATTATCTTCAAAGGGCCGTACTATTCTTGTATTGAGTAGAGGGTATTGACATGCCCTATGCACCCCAACCCATCTACTTCCCCACAGGAAATGCACATCCATCTAAGCTATCCAAAGAGCAGAAACAAAAATGGAATTTTAATCTTAGGTAGGAAATCTTATTTTATGATTCACATTGTTTCCAAAGTAAAGATTTTTCCAAACTAAGTTTATTATTTTTCTTCATTGAAGTTCATCTTACCCCAGTATGTTCTATACTTTGTTTTAGCATCTACTTGCTAAAGCCAGAAAACTTTGAGTGACTTAAATACCCCAAAAGTGTTTGCAAATCCCTTCAGTTCCCTTTGCTAACCTCTGAAATTCTACTTCATCTCTCAATTCCCATTGCTTCCAAGCTAGAGCAAGCCCATTGCATCTCTTGCCTGGTTATGCCTTCTTCACTGTCTTCCTTACCTATCCATTCACAGCAAAAACTGGAATGATTTTCCTAAAAAGCAAATCAGAGCCCACTGTTCTTGTAAATCTGTTCCCCGACTCTGTGTTACTGATTTAACCTCAAATCTCCAACACTGCTTATTTTGGTTTCTGGAGTTCATAACTCTTTTATCTTGCCTCCATGCCTCTGAACCTGTCATTTGTGCGAGCACTATCCATATTCCCTTCTTTGCTGTAGTAATTCTTATCATTTTTTATGGGTAGCTTAGCTTGGCCTTTTTAATTCTTGAAACCTACATTTGATATTTCTCCCAGTTTGCTGGCATCTTGAGACCACCCTTCACAACTAGGCAAACTATATTTCAATTATTTTCTTTGTTGTTGTAGGAGTACTGGGATAGTGACTGCCATCATTGGATTAATATCACCACGTTTGGTTGGTTTATTCAGATTGAAATAACTTTATGATTATAAAAGCAATGAGTATCATTCCAAGCATGGTTAGAATAACTTACTGTGCTAATTTCTGTAGGAGAGGGCTAGGGATATAGCTCAGCAGTACAAGTACCTGCCTGGCAAGTGCAAGGTCCTGAGTTTGATTCTCAGTACCAAAAAAATATTCTGTAGGAGAGTGTGGATAAGTAATCAGGGTAGTAAACTGCTGTGCATTATATTGGTTTACTTTATCATTTCTGGCAAAAATACCTGGCTCCTATGACTTAAGGAGAGGTATAGTTGGCTCACAGTTTCAGAGGGTTTAGTCCATGGTAGGCTGGCTCCAAAACAGATATACCATGGCTATATACCATGAGAGATTTATTTTAAGGAATTGGATGGTGTGATTGAAGGTACAGGTGAGCCTTTCCTGCCCTGCAGATTTTAGACTCACCCCTACCCTCAATCACATGATGCAGTTCCTCAAAATAAATCCTTCAAAATTTATAGACTTAACCTTTTGGTTCAGTTTTTCTGGATAATAACTTATAATACAGATTTTAGTCTTGAGAGTTGCTCTTTAACTTTCCAGTTAATGCAACATGGAAATAGAGACAACATAAAGTATAGTCAGGTTCTGGATGACAGTGTTAGTTCCCTTAGAACATTTTTTGGGGGGTGTCACACTAATGAAGATCATGAAACTGGCTGGTCATTCTCACTGTGCTGGGCAAATTAGGGAAAGGATAATGTCAGAGATTTAATTTCCAGCTCAAGAACTACATAAATTACCTGAAAATTTCTCTGTTTGCTGTGAGAGCAACCTTTGTGGCCTATAACCACAAAGCTGAGACTGCTGAAAACTAAATCCGTGGTCTCATCATGGAAATGGCTGAATTGCAAACAGATAAGTGTTCCTTGCAGGGTGTCTGCTGTTAAAATGAGGGTATTACTGGGGAAGGAATGGGACCCTAAAAGGTGGAGCAGAGATCTGAGAAGAGTCTGGTGAAGCAGGAACCCTTTGACTCAGATGAATCTACTTTACCAGCAGAAGCGACCACTCCATTTCTAGCAGATTACTTTTCCTAAGGAAATGTCTGTTGGCTTCTGTGGTGAATTCTGTGGTTCTGGATGTGGAAGGCCCACTTGAGGATTGTGGTCAATAAAAACTGGAGGGGAAGATTAGGTATGCTGTTGATTCTCCTGGAGAAGCTTCTCACACTGGCTTTCCTGATATGAACTCAGCTTTTCTCATCATTGGAGGAGCTTGGGTCCTCACTGCCTCTGAAGATAGCTCTAGTTCTCTTTGGAGGAGCTCTGGCCTTTACCTTGAGCATTGCTTCCTAACTCCAGTGCAGATCCCTCAGATCCTTCACCGCACTGGCACAGACTTTCTGTCTTCTACCTCTGACCTGTGGGCCTTCCCAGTACAGGATATAGACTTGCATGAAACATTGTCATGGGCTCTAGTCCTCCAACTTGACTTGTGGAGGATATTGCCCTGGGTTCTAAGTCTTCAGCAGGACTCATGCAGGACATTGCTGTGGGATCCAGGCCCGCAGCTGGACTTTTTTGGGTTTCTCGTGCGTGGATAGATCTGTATTCTTCTGCATTTGACTTTTTGCATGAATATTACAAAATAATCGTATAAATTGTGTCCTGTATTAAATTCATTTCCTGGCAAACTCAGACTACAACAGCTTCCCTGGAGTTGTTTCCTTGCTTAACAGTGCTGACTCTCCTTAGGACTCACAGCCACCATCTCTTCCCTATTGCTCATAAAATTATAATTAGATCCAAATCCCTTTAGGCCCTGAAAGCTAAGGTACAAAGTATAACTCATAAGGAGGCATGCCACACTTCAAAGGAACTATATGCATGTTTCAATTTATACAGACCAGAATGTGGGGGACATTTGTGGGAATGGAATGTTAAGGATATGAGATAGTAAAAGGAATGTAATGTTCGGTCAAGCTAAATTTATTGATCTCTCATCACTAAGAAAACATTATGGATTTAATGGTGTAGCTTAAGGGGTTAGAAAAGGCTGTTATATGTTATTGGTTGCCTGTCTAAAACGTGGCCCAAAATGTAGCCTACTCTAAAAGAAGATAATCTACCAGAACTGCCCTGATGTACTTTGGAAGAAGGGAAATACTGAAATACCACCATAGCTTTATCACTTCAAGGCCAGCTCAACTACTCTAGGAAGACTCAGAGGACATCACTCTTTCATGACTAAGAAATGCATTGTAAGACCTCACATCCTTGAAGAACTATGTGTTACCTTGTTGGCAGATCAAAAATTACAGTGGAAATTGCTGCCGCTGAATTGAGAAACCTAAGAACAGTGAGAGTAACAGAATCCCAGGAAGGCAGTGTCTTAGTGGCATGCATTCCGTAACCATAGGCAAGGTCGTTGCAGTTACTGAAACAGACAGTGGATTCAAAGCAACAATTGACATAAGCTAACCTATGGAGACCTGTGGTGTTAGCTGGTTCCTCCTGGTGTTCCTAGAAATTGATTGGATGAGAAGTCTACTAAATTCTTGTTTGTTCTGTGTAAGTAGAAAAATTCTAGGTCTGTGAACAAAAGTGTGTCCCTTAAAAATAGAATCACAGATCCTCAATTATTTCCCAAATTTGAGCCAGTTTACAGACCCTGTACTCCTTGAATGAATGAGAGATCAGGCCTCTGAGGATGGGTGCCAGTGCACTGCCAAAAGTTTATGGTGCTATTTTTTCTCTTAGCCTTCCACAAAGGAACCTATACTCTTTTACCAGAGTGACTATGCACTGGAATAAAGGAAATAGTCTGTCCTTTTAGAGCCCACTGAATTGACAGTAATCCAGGAGGCCCAAAATGTCAGTGTAGTCCCCCAGTTAAAGTATGATTGTACACAGGTCAGATGTTCAACTGAGTTTCAGTTCATCACCAAGTGGATCCAGTAGGTCACTGAGACTGTCTTCTGATTGTTCCTCCAGTTCTGGCATGTATAATTGGGATATATACACTCAGCAACTGGAAGCCTGACATTGAGCCCCTAACCTATGGAGTGAGGATATTATAGTGGGAAAAGCCAAGTGGAAGGCACTAGAACTACTTTTGCTTAGGAAAATAGTAAATCAAAGCAATATCACATCCTGCAGAGATTGCAGATATTAGTGCCACAATCAAAGACTTGAAGGAAGAAGTGGTGATGATTGCTACTGCATCCCAAATCAGCTTATCTATGGCCCAGACAGAAAAAAGATGGATCCCGGAGAATGCCTGGGTAATGGTAAACTTACACAGATGGTGACTCTAGTTGTAGCTGCTGGGCCACATGTGGTCTCATCACATTAGGTGATTAACATACCCTCTTTTACCTGGCATGTGGCTGGTGATCTAGCAAGTGCCTTTCCCTCTATAACTACTAGGAGAGACCACTAGAAGCAGTTTTCTTTTGGCTGGGGAAGCCAGCAGTTCACTTTGCTCTCCTACATCAAGGCAATATTAGCTGTCCAGAACTATGTCATAATTTAGATCATGAGGACTTAAATACATTTTCCCTCCACAGACATCACATTGGTCTATGACATTATGCTAAGCAAGGCATGGCAAATACTCTAGACTTACTCGTAACACATTTGGATGTCAGTATGGGAAATAAATTCAGCTAAATTTCAAAGACTTGCTATCTCTGTCAGGTTTTTAAGAGTTCACATGTACAGGACATATTAAGATAACTGCATCGAAGATAAATTGTTTTTGGCTTTCATAACCAGGAAAGAAGCACAAAACCCAGTAGGCTGTTTGGCTGGTGGTAGCAACATATCGATATGTTTTTCTGGCCCATTTACCAAGTGACTCAAAACTGCTAGGTTTGAATGGGACCCAAAACAAGAGAAATTTGACAGTATGTCTAGACTGTTGTTCAAGTCTTTATCCCTTGGGCCATGTGATCCAGCAGATCCAGTAGTGCTGGGAGTAGGAATGGCAGGTTGAGATGCTGATTGGAGCCTTTGTCAGATTCTTACAGATGAGTTGTAGCACAGACCCTTGTGATTTGGAAGCAAAACCTTGCCATCCTCTGTGGGTAACTATTATACTTCTGAGAAACACCTTTGAACCACTACTGGGAATTGATAGGGACCACTTAGGAGAAAAGTAAGTATATGTTGCTAAACCATGCACCAAGGAGTCATAAAATTATGTATACACAACAGCACATCAATGTCAAATGAAAATGGTAGATGTGAAACTCAGCTTGAGTAGGCCCTGAAGGCACAAGTAAGTTACATGAAGAAGCTGCTGAAATGCCTCTAATCCCACCCCAGCTACAAAACCCTGTCTGTCCCAGCCTGTAGCTATAGCTGCATGGGGAGTTCCCTGTGATTATTTGACAGGAAAGGGAAGACTTGGTCCTCGTTTTCAGGTGGTTATGTGTTACATTCACACACTACTCAGTAGTAGATAGCTGCAGCACACCAGCTACTTCTGTAAGACATCTCTGAAGAACAGCAGGAAAGGGAAATACTCTCAGTGGCAGAACTTTGAGCAGTGACAGAACTTGAACTTGGTTATCTTGTTTGGTGAAATGACCACAAGTACAAGTTTGCATGTGTTAACATGGTGTAACCAGTGCCTCAGATGGATGATCATGATTGGAAGGAACATGAGAAAATCAAGGGAAAAGATATTATGAATAGATCTCTTGTATTTGCTATAACAATCCAAGTTAGACAAATACTGTGGTACATGAAGCAAATGCTCTTGGGAGCTGCCTTTTGCCACCATGGTTGCCTTGATTGGCATGCTATTTCACCAGGTGAGGGCCACCGTATGTAGAAGGACTGGTAGAGTTCCACTAACCCTAGGTTCTGTCTGAAGCAGTGATTGAAGTCCCTGGTCCCTGGTGCTGCATATTTGCAGGGCTTCCCAGGTTTATAGGAAAACAGCATTGGCTTACTGCCTCATAGTTTCCTCCTTTGCTCTCTCCTTTTGCAAACTAGTATACACCTTCCAAGTACACATCTTCCTTGGCGTAGCCCTTCCTATACTATATCTAACAGGAAACTCTCAAAGTTGCTTGGATGCTAAAGGCATTCTTTCTTAATTGTGTATCTCTTAGGTCATATCAATAGACTTTGTGGAGGGAAGAATTAAAACTCATGGACCCAACCCTTCTGAAAAGAATTTCCTATGCCATCTTCTCTATTGGTTAAAGAGATATATGTATTTATCTGAGTGAGGTCTGGGTGTACTGCATCTCTCACTGTTCCTTTATCAGATGTTTTTATTTCTGTAATAGATGAGTCAACACGTGTTCCTCTTGGAAAAAACCAGGACTACATTAATGCCAGTTATATTAGAATAATCAATTGTGAAGAAGAGTATTTTTATATCGCTACCCAAGGACCACTGCCAGACACCACAGATGACTTTTGGCAAATGGTTTTTGAACATAATTCTAATGTTATTGCCATGGTAACCAGAGATACAGAAGATGGAATTATCAAGTGCCACAATTACTGGCCCATTTCTCTGGAGGAGCCTTTAGAATTGAGACAGTTCCGTATCTGTCTGAAGAACTACCAGATACTTGCATATTTCATCATCCGAATGTTTGAAGTTGTGAAGAAACCTGTAAGTATTTAAAAACTGATATTAGATACATGTTTTATTGCCTAAGTATATATGTTAAGACTAGAAGTTAAGAGTAGGAGGGAACATTGACTAACAAGATGATTTTTAAAGTAACTTCTTACTTCTCCCTGGTAGCAGAAACTAAGATACCATCACTTTTGCTTAGTCAATCTTTTTATTACCTAAAATTGTACAACAAAACAATAAGAAAATAATAATAGTTAATACACTGTGTATCATTATCTTCAATGTAGTTACTTAGAGTATAAGACATCCACAAAAAAGATTCTCAATTCAAAAGGAGAGATAGGTTGAAGAGAGTGAATATTAGAAGTTGTCTCATCCTGTGATGTGTGATGTACTTTGCTGGTTTCTGCCAAGTGTGGCAGGTATGTATTGAGTCCTTGAAGTATGCTAACCGCTGCTGTGGGCACTACTGATACTGAATAGTGAGGAATTGATACACTCCCTCACTTGATACTTGAGTTACTGTGTTCAGTGCTAATATTGAGATCCATATAGAATATATGGGGCTTGGAGGAATATTCATTGGAAGAGGTGATATCTCAATTGAGAATTAACAAAATGAGGAAGATAGAAAAAGGAAATGGATGATCCCAGTATAAAATTGCATGGGATATCTATATACAAATTTAAATATTTCAAGAGTGTAAAATTTACATGTCAGGGAGTAATGAGAGATAAAATGAGGCTATAGACATTTGGTAGGAACCAGTGAGAACATGAAATGTTTTATTTCAGCAAAGAAGTATGAACTTTATGATAAAAATGCTTTCAGTCTTTAAAGAATTTTAATGAGTGAACGGCATGATCAGCCAGAGTGTCTGGCATTGGGATGGATGACACAAAACCACAGGTGCTTTGCAGATAAATTTGGTAGACTTACATGTGACTTATGACAGTGATTTAAGGAGAGGATGAAACTTACGCTGTTTAATATGGTTACTACATGTGACTATTTAAGTTTACATGTAAGTTACTTAACTTACATTAAATGACAAATTCAGTTTCTCACCTGCATAACAAGCACATTTCCAGTACTTATTAATCATATGCTGTTAGCCACCATATCAGACAATGTAGCTATAGGACATTTGCATTACTGCAAAATGTTCTACTGGGAAGCAGTGGTTTAGAATAATTCATGGATTCCTTGCTTTAATAGATTGGAAAAGTAGTAATAGAATTATTTGAGAAGGTGATGAATTACATCACTTCAGTGAATTGGATTAGCAGATAGGTAATAGATGTGTTCAGCAGGCACAAAAAGGGGTAGGAGTTGACCAGGAAGATTGGAGAAAGCCATTGAGGTTTAGAGTCATCACCAAGAGATTAATTAGAACAGACAATGACCAAGAAAAGTGTTGCTAAGCAATGCTAAGGATAAACCCATAAATTTGCAACATCAACAAAATATGCAACTATATGATTATTTTTTTCTCAGTGGCACAACTATGGGATTCCTGAGTACAGACTATGGGACAGACTCCATGGTAGGATGCTACCTAGTACATGTGGCAAAGTTGAAAAGGTCAAAGGAGTCAACAGTTCATTGAGAGAATAACTGAGGTCATCAGCCATGAAGTCTAGCTGCTTAAAGATGTGATTAGCATGAAAGGACCAATCAATGAGGAATAAAGAGAGGATACAAGGGACTGCACTTAGTCATGTTATTGTTGGCTTGAAGCGAACTATGAGGTGGTATCATAGGAGCATCTACTTATAAATTGATATTGAAATTTGAGAAATGGAAAAATTTTGACAATAGGCATTACAAATAATGTAAATCCAAGAGTAGTCATTATTCTGGGGACTGGGAGAAAGGAGTGGTTTCCTTTGCAAAAGAAATAAAAATATTTTGAGGTCCCAGTGTCTTTGGGGCTGCTGAGACATAAACTTTCCCTGAAGATGTCAGAATTTGTAGAGGAGGTAAGAGTGGAATCCTCAGTGAATGTAGAACCTTGGCCATACATGATCACAGTGACAAGCGGAAGCAAAGGGATATGAAGAGTCTTGCTTTTTACATAAAGAAGCAATAATGAATTGCAAAAGAGGTGGGGAGCAAAAAGTGTTTTGAATGCTTCTCCTACTTTCCTAGGCAGAGATGATGGGCACAGTTGTTACTCTTGAAGCACTTAGAGTCCAGTATGGAAGGAAGAAATGTAGGCTAGTGTTGGGTACCACTACAAAGTGGCTCTGAGTAGGATTTAATATTAACCAATTGGCTTTTCACATTTACTTGTGAGTTGTCTGAGGCTTAGGTGCCTTGTCTGCAGATGGGTAGCTGATTCATAGTAAATGAACCTCTATGAGTCACTGGTCACTGCTGAGGCCTATACTGGCCTGTGACGCCTCAAGGACAAGGTGACCGCAGCCGAGGACATCTGGCTCCAGCCCCTATTAATTTCAAGGAGACTGTTGCAGCAGGCATCTCACCCCTGCTGTGAAGGCCTTCCTGGAGATTACATGGTTCTCCTAAATTAACATACTATTACTTGGAGGAGTCCTTGAATCCGTTGAAGGGATTCCAAAGTCCTGCCCAGATTCCTGCATTTTCTTCAGTATTCCCCCTCCCTTATTTGTAAACCTAATAAATGCAGGCGACCTGGAAAAATCTTTGGCTAATTGAGAGAATATAGAAGCTGGAAGAGAATTAGTCCCTCCTGGAAGCCCTGAAACCATATCCCATTGTCTCATTTATCTATGCCTTCACTATCCACTAACTTGGGACATTGCAGGCCTGATCAGCCTGCAGTAACTTAGGGTTATTTAACCTAGTTATCGATAGGCTAGGTAGGAGGCACAGAAGAAGGATCTGTTTGCAAGGATTCAAAGTCAACTTATGTAGCCTTGGCGAGGGCGTCTAGGTTAGTGGTCTTTGGACTGAGGCCCATGAGGGGTTCACAGTCAGTATGCAGCAAGGACTCAGTCTTCATGCACTGGATCAGGAAGTCAGTGAAGTCTAGGGAGGTCAATGGTAGTAGGATACATTTAACTGCTGATATATGTGATATGGTGACAGCAACGCTTCTTAACAAAATTTTCAAGTATTGTGTCTTTCTTTCAACTTCATGCACCATTGATTCAAATTCGAGTTTTCTACTTGGTATTAAAAATGGCTTTACTATGTCTCCTCTCCATTGCTATTTGCAGATCTTGGGTCATTTTTGCCATTGTCAAGTGCTATGTCATATAGAAAACATCAGCAGGCAAAGTGACTTGAGAGTTTTCTAGCTTTATGACTTCAGGTAAGGTAGAAAACTATATTAACTAAATTAATGGAAGATTCTGTGTTAGTTAGGGTTATACAGAGCAACGTAACTGGTACCATATATAATGTTCATGTAGAGAGGTAAGGAGGGAGGTAAGGAGGAAAGGGGAGGATGATGTGTAAGGAGCTGGCTCCTGTGAGTGTGGAGAGTGACCTGTCTGCAGCAGGGGAGGGTGCCACAGGCTAAGACCTCAGAAGACTGCAATTCAAGTCCCAAAACCCACCTGCTTGGGGGAGGGTGATGAGCCTTTGGGATAGGATATGAGGAGAGCCCAGGTACTTTGCCTGTCCTTCCTGAGGAGTTTTTTATGACTCCGCTTCAAGAATGAGGCACACTGTTGGTGATTTCTTTTGATGTACAGAAACTTGTCAATAAGATGAGATCCCAGTTGTTGATTCTTTAAAGTAGTTCCTGTGCAGTTTGGTTTTTGTTAATGAACTCTCTGCCTACCCCTATGTCTTCAAGGTATCTACCTACTTTCTCTTCCAATAGATTTAATATTTCTGTTTTAATATTTAGATCTTTGATCCATTCTGATTTTAGTTTAGTGCATGGTGATAGACATGGGTCTATCTTAGTCTTTGGCATGTGGAGAGCCAGTTCTTCCAGCACCGATTATTAAAGAGGCTATCTTTCTTCCAGTGAACATGTGTTGCCCCTTTATCAAAGATAAGGTGACTGAGTGTGTTTGTAGTTGTGTCTGCATCTTCCAGTCTGTTCCATTGATCCTCAGGTCTGTTTTATTGCCAGTACCCTGCTTATTTTGTTATAGTAACTTTGTAGCATAAGTTCAAGTCAGGAATTGTGATACCTTCTGCCTTGCCAACAACAGAATAAAAAGAAAATCCACTTGCACACCCTACATTCCTGTGGGAGGTGGGCTAAACCCCAGACATCTTCAGGAACTCCAGTGAGCCACCCCTGCACCTCCCCAACCAGTGTGAGAGGGAGACAGAGCCCCCGTACACCTTCTGGGGCCTTGGTGGCCACTTCTTACACTCCCCACATCCCTGTGGGAGATGGGCTGAACCCTGGACATCTTCAGGAACCGCAGTGAGCTGCCCCCTCACCTCCCTGACCAGTGTATGAGGCAGGTGGAGCCCCAGACACTTTCTGGGGCCTCAGTGGCCACTCCCTGCAACCCTAACATCCCTGTGGGAGCCAGGCTGAACCCCAGACATCTTCAGGAACCTGGATGAGCTGCCCCAATACCTCTCTGACCAGAGTGTGAGGCAGGCAGAGCCCTGGACACCTTCTGGGGCCTCAATGGCCACTCCCATCACCACCTGCACCCCTGTGGGAGCTGAGCTGAACCACAGACAGAGTCAGCAGCCTCAAGGACTCCACCCTCAACCCTCCCCTACTGATGTGGGAACGAGGCTGAGTCCTGGGCAGCATCTGAAGCATTGGTGACCACAACCTGCATGTTGCCATCCTTGTGGAAGCCAGACTGAACTCTGACAGATTGAGGAGCTCCAGTGAGCCTCCCCCACTGGCCTGGGATCCAGCTGAATGCACGAAAGTTTCGGGAGCATCTGTGACCCTACCTTGCCCCCACATACCAGCACAGGAGCCATGCTGAGCACTGGGGATCTTGTGGGAGTAAAACTGAGCTCCAGGGAACCTCTGGATCTTCAAAAATCACAAAACGAAGGAGGAACGTGCAATCTCAGACTACTACCCCACCCAGAGCAAGTCCAGGAGACATCAACACAGAAGAGCCTGGAAGTTGTACATCTGAAATTTTTGAAATGGTAGCAGCTGAAGTAAAGAAACAACTCCATCAGACCATATAAGATATCATATCAGAAATAATCTCTCAGGTATGAAAAGAAATAGCAATAATAGTAAAATAATTGCTCAGCACATTTAAAGAAGATATTGATAAGAAAATAGAGGAGCATAGAACACTCATGGAAACTTTGAGTGAACAATATAGAAAAAAACTAGAATGCATGAAACAGACTAAACAGATATCCAAGAAATTAAAAATTCCATTGAAAGGTGGTAAAATCACTTGAACAAAGCTGAAGATAGACTTTCAGATATTGAAGACAGTACTGCCACTAATGAACATGAAAAGAAGGATCTCTTGAAAATAACAAGGAACCAGGAAGTAACAATTCAACAACTGAAAGAGGAAGCAAAGGAAAACAATATAAGATTAATAAGTGTCAATGGAACAACAGGTGTTAATACCAATGATATAAAAAGACTATTTGCAGAAATAATAGCAGAAAATGTCCCAGGCATGGAAAAAGAATTGGACATACAGATTAGTGAAGCATATAGAACTCCAATTAGCCATAATCAAAATAAATCTACACTCAGACATATAGTGATCAAGATCCCAGAAATTCAAAAAAAGATCAGAATATTAAAAGCTGTTAGAGAAAAGATCAGCTATAAAGGAAAGCCTATCTGAATCATGGTATATTCCTCAATACAAATAATCAAGTCAAGAAGAGCTTGGAGTGAAGTATTTCAGTACTGAAAGAAAACAATTTCCAACCCAGATTGATGTACACTGCAAAACTATTCATGAGTGCCAAACCAATGAGTACTAAAAGATATTATAGAAATAAAAAGACCACAACTTGAAGAACAACAACAGAAAGGAACCACCAAGAAAAGCACACAACTAAACAGAGGGGAAAAGGAGGAACTAACAGCAGGAAAATAACATGACAAAGATAAGCCAATACATATCTATTATAACCATCAATGTAAACAGTCTCAATTCACCAATCAAAAGAAGCAAACTATCAGAGTAGATCAAAAAACAAAATCCAACTATATCCTGTATACAAGAAACACATTTAACTCAAAAGGAAAGTGATAGACTGAAAATTAAAGGATGGAAAACAATACTTAATGTAACAGGAACCCAGAAAGAAGTGGTTGTAGCTATTCTATTTGTAGACAATGTGAACTTCAAAACAAGAACAATCGAAAGAGATAAAGAAGGTCACTACATACTTGTGAGGAGAAAACTTCAAAAGGAAGATATAACAACCATAAATATCTATGCACCAAATACAGGAGCAACCAACTATATGAGACAAATTTTAACAGACATGAAAGATGAAATAAGCAGCAACACAATCATAACAGGGGACTTTAACACCCCATGTCACAAAGAGATAGATCAACAAGACAAAAAATCAGCAAAGAAATAACAGAACTTAACCAAACTTGTGAACAAATGGAGTTCCATGCAACAACATCAGAATATACATTCTTCTCAGCTGCACATGGGATGTTCTCTAAAATAGACTATATGCTAGCACATAGAACATGCTTTAGTCAATGCAAAGGAATTGAAATTATCCCATGTATACTATTGGACCATGGTGCAATGAAATTGGAAATTAATGACAGAGGAAATCAGAAAAACTACATAAACATGTGGAAATTAAATAACCCCCTCCTGAACAACCAGTGGGCAACAGATAAAGTCAAAGTAGAAATTAAAGAATATTTACAATCAAATGAAAATGTAGATACAACTTACAGAAATCTGTGCAATGCAATGAAAGCAGTTCTCAGAGGGAAATTTATAGTGGTGAATTCCGACCTCAGGAAAATAGCATGAGCACAAGTAAACAGTCTTATGCTGCACCTCAAGCTTCTAGAAAAAAAGGAGCAAATCAAACCCAAAACCCAAAGAAGATAGGAAATTATAAAGCTCAGGGCAGAAACTAATGCAATGGAGACTAAAAAAAAAATACAAAGAATTAATGAATCAAAGAGTTGGTTCTTTGAAAGAATAAATAAAATAGATAAAGTCCTAGCCAACCTTATCAAAAAATGAAAAGGAAATACTGAAATACATGCAGTAAGAAATGAAAGGGATAAAATCACTACAGATCCTGTAGAAATTCAGAAGATCATCAATATCTACTTTGAAAATTTTTACTCTCATAGAATGGAAAACACAGAAGAAATGGACAGATTTCTAGATACATATGAATTACCAAATCTGAGTGAAGAGGATACAAGAATCTTGAATAACTCAATGTTAGCAAGCTAAATTGAAAATGTAAAAAAAAATATTGCCAATGAAGAAAAGTCCAGGTCCTGATGGATTCACAGCTAAATTCTACAAGAAATTTAGAGAAGATTTAACACCAATTCTTTTCAAACTCTTTAATGAAATTGAAAGGGAAGGAATTATCCCCATCTCATTCCTGGAGGCAAGTATTATCCTGATACCAAAACCAGAGAAAGACAACCAAAAAAGAGAACTACATCTAATGAATATAAATGCAGAAATTCTCAATAAAATACTAGCAAACATAATACAACACATCATGAAGAAGAGTATACTCCATGATTAAGTGGGATTCATCCCAGGAATGCATAGGTGGTTCAATATATACACGTTCATTAATGTAATACACCATATCAATAGAACCAAAGACAAAAATGACATGATCTCCATCAATGCAGAAAAAGTCTTTGATACAGTTAACACTTATTCATGTTAAAAACCCTACATAAAATAAAAGTAGATGGTCTTTACCTCAATCTTATCAAAGCCATCTATGACACACCAATGGGTAAAATCATACTAAATGGTAAAAAATTGAAAACTTTCACTTTAAAACCAGGAACAAGACAAGGATGTCCACTGTCACCACTCCTGTTCAACATAGTCTGGAAATATTAGCTAGAGCAATTAGATAAGAGAGATAAATAAAAGGAATAAGGGTAAGGAAGGAAGAAGTGAAATTATCATTAGTCACAGATGACATGATACTCTACATAGAAGACCCCAAAAACTCCACCAAAAGCCTTATGGATTTAATAACCAAATTTAGTAGCATAGCTGGATGCAAAGCTAACACTCAAAAATCCATAGCATTCCTGTACACAAACAGCAAACAGATTGAGAGAGAAATTAGGGAAACCACACCTTTTGCAGTATCATCTAAAGAAGTGAAATATATAGGAATCAATCTGACAAAAGAAGTAAAAGATCTATACAGTGAAAATTATAGTACTCTGAAAAAAGAGATCAAAGGGGATATCAGAAAATAGAAAGATATTCCTTGCTCATGGATAGGAAGAACTAACATTATGAAAATGGCCATACTTTCAAAATTGTTGTACAGATTTAATGTAATCTCAAATCAAAATACCATTAGTATACCTCAAAGATCTATAGAAAACATTCCTAAAATTCATCTGGAACCAGAAGGGGCCTAGAATAGCAAAAGCAATCCTGGGAAACGAAAGAAAGGCAGGAGGCATCCCAATTCCTGACTTGAAATTATACTACAAAGCTACTGTGATAAAATCAGCATGGTACTGGCAATAAAATGGACCTGAGGATCAGTGGAACAGATTGGAAGATGCAGGCACAACTACAAACACACTCAGCCACCTTCTCTTTGACAAAGGGGCCAAATATGTTCACTGGAAGAAAGATAGCCTCTTTAATAAATGGTGCTGGAGAAACTGATTTTTCTTCTGCCAAATACTAAAACTAGACTCAAGTCTATCACCATGCACTAAACTAAAGTCAGAATGGATCAAAGATCTAAATATTAAAACAGAAACACTAAATCTACTGAAAAGAAAGTAGGTAAAAACCTTGAAGACGTAGGGTTAGGCAGAGATTTCATGAACAAAAACCAAACTGCATGGGAAATAAAAGAATCATCTACTGGGATTTTGTCTTATTGAAAAGTTTTTGCACATCAAAAGGAATCACCAACAGAGTAAAAAGAAAACCTATGAATTGGGAAAAAATTTTAGCCTACTTCCCTTCAGACAAAGTACTTCTATCTAGAACAAATAAAAAATTTAAAAAATTAGGCCCCTAAAATTCGAAGTCCCAATCCAAAAATGGGCGTCTAAGATGAATATATGCTTATCAGATGAAGAAATACTAATGGCAAATAAATACATGAAAAAATGTTCAACATCATTAGTCATTTGAGAAATGCAAATACAAACAACACTGAGATTCCATCTAACCCCAGAAAGAATGGCTATCATCAAGAAATCAACCAATAAGAAAGAGAGGCTGTGAGGAGAAAGAAACCCTAATCCACGGCTGGTGGGAGTGTATATTGGTGAAACCACTGTGGAAATCATTTTGGAGATTTCTTACAAAACTAGTACTAGAAACCCCATGTAACTGAGCTATTCCCCTTCTGGGTATTTCCCCAGAAGAATTTAAAACATCATACCACAGTGATATGTGTGCACCCATATTTATAGCAGCACAGTTTTTTTAAATAGCTAAATCTTGGAAACAACCCAAATGCCCATCAACTGAGGAATGGATAAAAAAGATGTGATATTTTTATACAGTGGAATATTACACAGCTGTAAAAAGATAAACTCGAGGCTTTTATAGGTAAATGGATGCAGCTGGAGACCATACTCATAAGTGGAATAAATCGGACCCACATGTGTAAACATCATATTGTCTCCCTGGTGTAGCAACCTATAAGAGTGAGTAAAACCCAAAACGTACAATAGGTGATGTGAAAGGGAAAGAAATTGCTCAAATGAAGGAACAACTAAGATGAAGGAAAGAAGAAAAAGAAAGAAGGCAAAAAAAGAATACACATACACACACACACACACACACACACACACATACAGAAGGACAGCTGGGATAACTGTACTGCTGATGTCTGAGCGTTTATTGAAAGGAACAGTTAATGTTTAAAACTTTTTATATTTTGACCAGTTTTGCATACTTATATCTGGTAATCTGAGCAACTGATTTGGAGATGACAATATGCAATAGAACGACCATTAGTGAATTCCTACCATTTTATTTAGTGAAACCCTGTATTGTCTCAGATGTTTTATTTAATAATTATTATTTGATTCTCTTTAATGGTTTGAACAATCTTCCATTCTTACACCTGGTAATCTGAGCAATGTAGTTAAAGATAACAATACGCAGTATAAGAACCATTGTTAATTCCTTCCATTTTGTTTTGAAATCTTATATCATTTTTAATGTTCTTGCTTCATTCTGTTTATGTCTGTGATGTTGGTATGTTGCTATTGTTTGTGGCTTTTTTTACGACTCTCTTTAAAATAAAAGAAAATAAAATAAAACGAAAACCCACCACTTGGGAAAAAATTATTGTCAACTGTCCCTCAGACAAAGGACTTCTATCTAGAACGTATAAAGAATTTTTAAAAATAAGGCCCTCAAAATTCAAAGACTCAATTTAAAAATGGGCTTCTGAGATGAATACACACTTCTCAGATGAAGAAATACAAATGGCAAATAAATATATGAAAACATGTTCAACATCATTGGTCATTTGAGAGATGCAGATTAAAGCAACACTGAGATTGCATCTCACCACAGAAAGACTGGCTGTCATTAAGAAATCAACCAGTGACAAATGCTGGAGGGGCTGTGAAAAGAAAGGAACACTTCTTGACTGTTGGTGGCAGTGTAGACTGGTACAACCACTGTGGAAATCAGTGTGGAGATTCCTCAAAAAACTAGGATTAGAGGTCCCATTTTACCGAGCCATTCCCTTTCTGGGTATTTTTCCAGAACAATAGAAAACATACCACAGCCATATATGCATGCCCATGTTTATAGCAGTGCAATTTGTGTAGCTAAATTTTGGAAACAACCTAAATGCCCATCGATGGAGGAATGGATAAAAAAGAGTATTTTTTATTGTATTGTATTTTTTCATTGTGTTTTTATAGAATGGAGTATTGCTCAACTATAAAAAAGATAAACTCGAGGCTTTTATAGGTAAATAGATGAACTAGAGACCATACTTGTAAGTGAAGTAAATCAGACCCCGTGTGTAAATATCATATTGTTTCCCTAGTGTAAGAAACTAAGAGTAAACAAAATGCAAAAAGTACAATAGATATTGTGAAAGAGAAAGAAACTGCTCAAAAGGGAAGAAAACTGGGATGAGGGAAAGAAGAAAAGAAAGAAAAATGGGAACACACACACACACACAAACACACAAAGATAGCTAAGATAATTGTACTGCTAATTTTTGTTGTTTTATTGAAAGGAACAGTTAATGCTTAATTTTTTTGACCAATTTACATGCTAATTTATATCTGGTAATCTGAACAACTACTTTGAAGATAACAATATGCAACTTAACAACTGCTGGTGATTTCCTATTGTCTTGTTTTGAAATTTTGTATTGCTTTTAATGTGTTTTAAATTTTTATTCTTAAAAAACAAAACAAAAGAGTGGGGCACAGCCCACTCTGGGTTTTAGCCTTCATGTCCATTCCACTAGAGGAGCTTGGGGCCTCCAAGGTCAAGCTCCTGCCTGTTCTTAATAAATTAAGAGATTTTTGCATTTAGATCTTTTTCCTAATGTGTCAGCTTGGCTTTTCTTCTGAACTATTTTGAAATTTTGCAGCTTCATGGTGCAGATTAAAGGTGGTAGATTAGGATTCAGAGGCCTGCAGTAGACTCCCAGCTCTAAACCAGTGAGCCTGTTGACCTGGCATACATCTCCCAGACCCCAGTCCTTATCTGTGAGACAAGCATAAAATAGTGCAGTCTCACAGGACTGATGTGGGATTCAATGAGGTAATACACATGAGACCCCAGCACAGTGCCTGGCACGTGGTAGGTACTCTATTTGTGTCACCCATTAGCATTCTTTCTCCTGGTATTATTGTGTTCACCTTTGTAAAATAGAAAAATTCTCTAAACCTGGCAACTTCCAGAATTCTTATAAACATCAAAATTAGGTTTGAGTACTCTCTGAAAGCTCTACATAATACCAGTGTAATATGTACTATATAGCCATCCTTATTATTACTGGTATATTAGAAACTGAAATGAGCTAATCTAAGAAATCAGTAACTCTGTCTCTCTCCAACAGACAGGAACTACTCTCACAGTGAAACATGTACAGTTCACTAAGTGGGCAGACCATGGGATTCCTGCCTCAACAGACTGTTTCATAAAGTATGTCCGGTATGTGAGGAAGAGCCACCACACAGGGCCCATGATTGTGCACTGCAGCGCTGGCGTTGGACGGACTGGGGTGTTCATATGTGCAGACGTCGCATTCTGTGCCATGGAAAAGAACTATTTAGTAAGTGTGCGATCAAGCAGGGACTCTGGTGCTATTGTAAATAGGCTACTTTTAGCAGCTTGTTAAGTGAATAGAAAGCAGGGCATTTGGGAACCCTGGTTCTTACTCAGCTTGCTGCAGTTTGCTGGGGTGGTTGTGAGGATTAGAGTGGGATGGAAGTAAGCAGCTTAGGATAGTGTCTGGAATACAGCACGTAATGCAGGAGATGAGCATGCCTTTTCATTTTTCTTTCCTCCATCCCCACACATGGATTCTAATGTCTTGCTGGAGACAGGCCTGGTTTTAATGAACAGAAATAAATATGTGAGCACAGTGAAAAAACTGGAGACTTGAGCAATAATGAGATGTCCCTGGGTCTGACCCAGTTTTATTATATGCTTTGCAATTGAGTGACTTTGTAGTTGCTCATCCTGCATCAAACCAGTTTTCTTCTATATAAAATAAAGATGGGTGTGTTAAGCTTTAACAACTCTTCGGCCTCCTCCTAAATTTGCTAAGAGGTGAGTATAGGTGGTGATTATACTGTTTTTTTGTTTTTTGTTTTTTGTTTTTTTTTTTACTATGGACTGAACAGATTGGGAATGTGAGTTTAGGTCTCTGGCCCAAAAGATGGACTCACTGAGCTGCATCATGGGCATCCATACTTGAGACATTTGCTCAGGCAGCACATTTTGCAGAGTAATGTTATTATCAGAACAAGTGTCAAGCCTCTGCCCTCATAGTCAGCCCCATAGTGGAAGGTCCATGCTAGCAGAAGAAAGGATGCTCTGGACCAGCACTCACCGTAAGTTCACATCAAGTAGGGAGTTGAGAAACAGTCTGACTTTTCTGAAGCTTGGGTCAAACTTCCCAGCATTTCCCTGATGGTCTCTATCTTACATGTTCTTCCTGATGCCCTTCTCCACTCCCCTCAGAAACTTTACTAACCACAACGTATCTGTTATCTGCAGCAAGTTAACTGTAGAAAATTTGAGAGTAAGTATTTAGAAATTTACAAAGCCATTCAGGATTTTTCTGTGACATCCAGAGGATGGTCAGTAGACGAGGCTTTATTTTAGTCCATTTTCCGTTAGGGTAGCAGAATTTTTTTTTTTTAATAAAAGAAAAATTTATCATATAAGGTTCATTTTGTCTCATAGTTCTGGAGGCTGGGAAGTCCAAGATCAGGAAGCACATGTGGTGGGGGCCTAATGCTGTTTCAACTCATGATGGAAACAAGAAGGTAGGCAAGTGCAGGCAGGAGAGAACACAAGGGGTCAGACTTCCGTTGAACAGCACAGCCCAGTAGTGACTAATACAGCCTCACAAGGCCAAGATCTCAGCATTATCCCTTCCTGAGGGCTTCATCTCCATGACCCAGACACCTACCAGTGGCAAGACTCAAGATGAAGCAGTATGTTGATTTATCTCCTGGCATTCCTTAGCCTGTGTGACTACTTCATATTCTCTTTGGTCATTGCACATCATATCATATATACACAAATCTTAAATTTTCATCATACACCAAACTTAAACTTCAAGTTGTATTTGTTGACAATGTAGTGCTATGCATTTGGGTGCAGTTCAGAACTAGTAGTATTCATTGGTAATCAAGCTGAAGAAAAGGAAGAATTCTTATCACACCATTTTCCTTTTACTTATATACTGAAAGAATTGCTATTAGTAGTATCTATAAATTCTTCTAATTGCACTACTTTACTACTTATATTTGTTTTATAAATTGGTACCATTCTGTCATTAGCCAGACTCAAAATTTATCAAGCTGTACTGTCAGTAGAAAATAACTTTTACCATCTATTAGCCAGAATTTCCAGGAAAATTATGAGGACCATTTTCACCATTGTTTTGACTATTTGCATAGTTTTTTAGTCTTAGCAATTCAAAACACTATTTCCCAAGAAATCTGTAGAGCATTAATGTTATGTGATATTTTGAACATCAACTTCTTTTGACTTTTAATTTAATATTCTATAAAATTATTCTTTTGTCCTTGGATTCTTTTAAAATTATAAATCAGACAGAAATTAGTGGATCCTTTGTCAGCTAGTACATACTGGCAAGTAATGCAAGTGTAATTTTAGCACTTCACAATCAATAATAATTATACAACTCAATCTCTGAGGAATGATAATTTCTAGTCAAATTAGTGTTTTAGCAGCCAGCCACGTTCAGAAAGGTGTCTTTTCTTAACCAAGTATTCCAGTGATAAAACTTGTTTTATCATCAGTAAATTAATTTTAAAGACTAATAATACAGATTTATTTCCATAATTTACCTAATATTCAGTTACAATTTTAAACCTTAAAATCACACATTTTAATTTTTGATGAGATTCATTTGTCAATTTTTATATAAAAACCTGTATACAAATGTTCCTAGCAGATTATATATCATAATAAAAATGAGGAACAACCCAGATGTTATTTAACAAACTAGTTGCTACACAAACTGACACACATCAGCACTATGGAGTACTATTTAGCAATAAGGAATAGATCTTGGGTACCTGGAACAGTTTGATGGATCTCATGGCAGTTTTGCTGAGTGAAAATTATATATTAAAAGATTAGAGGTTGAGTGATTCTACTCATAAAATGTTCTGAAATAAGAGAACTGTGGAGACAGAAAGCAGCTCACTCACTGACTGTCAGGGCCTGGGAATTGGGGTACATGGGTATGTGTCTCAAGAAAGGGCAGGGGACACTCTCAGGGCAGAATAGCTCCTCCTCTTGCTGCAGCTCTGACTGTGTGGGTCTTCGTGACTTCCCGGGTGCCTAGAAAACTGGCGGTATCTGAACAAATTCTGAACATTGTCCCAAGAATGTTTCCTTGTTTTTAAGTTATACCATAATTATGCAGGCTGGTATCAGTGGGGGGTAGGTATTAGGGTAAAGGAAACAGAGGACTTTTGGTTTATTACAAAATAAAGTTTTCAGAGGCCTTAAGTATAATTTTAAATCATTATAAAAATAAAGTTACCTTTATTTTAAAAATTCTGGATACTTTTGGGTAACAGTTGACAGAATACAACAGGATACCCACAGGGCTTTGCAGTGCCGGAGCTGACGTACATCCCACGCAGGCGTTGATGCTTCCCGGGGCCTGCAGTGTCAGACTGGCCTACAGGTTTCTCAGTACTGCAAGTCTCTGGCCTCACTATGGACTGCTTTCTGCTCACGGGTGGAATGTGCGGCCAGCCGACTGGCTCCATCTCCATTAATGTTAATGGGCTGTGTTTATGAAAAGCAGCTCTGCTACTCTTGTGGCCAGAGAAGGTCTTCTGTGCTTTCCCAGAATTGCATAGCTGCTTTCAGTTATCCTTCTGGATAACACAAAGAAAGGCACACACAAGGGCACATTTGTTGTTACTTCTTTTGGAGAAAGCTTTTGTTCTTTATTGGAGAGCATTTCTTACTGTAATTGATGATTTCTTGCATTCTCCTGAAAACTTTTTACAAAAAACTGTACCCATTCGACTAGGTTTTTCAAAAGCACATTTTCTTGTGGCTGGCAGTGAGATATTTCTGGTCATGTCTTGACATCTGTGTTACTGAATAGAGATATGGAATATTTTAGCAACCCATTAGTTTGTGTCTTTCCCCTACATGGGTAATACAAAAGTACTATCATCTTGTTACAGTTTGACATCGTGAATATAGTGACACAAATGAGAGCGCAACGGTACGGCATGATTCAGACAAAGGTGAGCTTTCCCCACATGAATTCTAGTGAAGGGACTGGATATAGATTAGCACTGTGTACACTTTATGCTTTAAAAGCTGTTTCTTACATGGTCTCACTGTAGCCTTACTGTTTTGAGGTAGCATCAGTGGAGGTAGTTTTACTCTGGTATTATCTATGCATATATCCTTCCAGTTCAGAGCAATGAAGTCAGCTCCTCTTCGATCACTCAGATCAGAACAGGGGCAGGGGCAGGGGCAGGGGAAGTTCTGACACTGAAGTCACAAGCCTGCTGGATAAAGCCATGCATCAAAGTAACATAACCAAAATTTTTAAAATAAATTTCTGGATAGCAGTTTGTGATATGCAGTTGCCACTAAAATCGAGGTTATTGGTATGTTATTAAGAGATATTGCTTATGTGATATATTATTAATCACTAGGAAAGGTGATCAACAAACTATAATAATTAACCACTAAACATATATATACACATATGTATACATGTACCCATATATCCATATACATACATAAACACATATATATGTACAATTCACACACATATGAAATGTTAAGACTTATGAAGAGGATTTTTATTTAGATTATCCATCTAGGATGTAAGGAAATTGAGATTGACAGGTGCTTCTCAGTTTAGCTAAGCCTTTAGTTAACTATACTATGATTATTTATCCCTCTCATATTTTAAAATTATATTCATATAAAGCAGTCCTTAAATGTTTGTAGTCAAATATTTGTTCTTTTCTGGAAATTTTCCCATGTGGCTGAAAAATTACATATGTGTTCTCTGAAAATGGATATTGGTTTTCAGTTACTTATTATTTGTGTCTTTTTTATATGTATGCTTACAGGAACAGTATTGCTTTACCTATGAAATTATCCTCAAAGTCCTTAGGAAATTTCTGGCTTTGGAATAGAAGAATTCTGCTGTCTCCCATTGTAATTACCAAATGGCTTGGGATTTGAGAAGCACCAAGGGACTTGGGTCTGCATACTGTGTACTTTCTTGGTGCATCCATTACTTTTTTTCCTAAAATCTTCCTAAAGGCAGCATCATTCAGTGTGGGGTGAACAGTGCTGACTCTTGATCTTTCTGGACAATAGCATAATACCCTCCCATGTTTTCCAGTGGAATAAAGGTTATATAAAACAACTTTGCAGCTTGCCCTTTTGGTTGAAGGGATTACAGAGCCCAGTAAGACTTAAACTTTTCCAATGAAGGTTTTATTTCGGAAGGTGGCCAAGGGAAGTTGAGGATTTCCAGGCCTTTATAAACCCTTATTCTGAGAGAACATTCAGCCAATAAATGGGAGGTTCATATCTTGACCCCCTCACAGGCATTTTCAAGACAGATATTTATCCATGTTCTTTAGCTATAGTCCATGTGCCCAGCTGGTATTTGAATAACTCAATGTAAAAGGAGTCCGATTAGGATGGATGAACTTGTGACATAAATTGGCTTCCATTTGCTATGTTCCCATAGGACCCCAGGAACATCAAAAGTGTATCTATCTTCCTAGAGCCCCAGGGATCTGGGGAACATCATGTGGGTGGGCAGAGTCCCCTCCCTCCATCACATGGGCACTCTGGTGAACAGTCCAGAACTAACACAGATATTTATGGAGAAAGTCCAAGAGGAAATGTGTGGCTGGCTGACTTCTTTCCTACCCCACCCTAACACTTAACATTACTCAGTCTACTTTGTTAAAAGCAGATATTACATTTTGTTTGCCTCTTCCTTTTCAGCTAACCAGTAAATTTTGATATAAAGCATTGTTACATAATTTTGAGTCATTTGTGGTATCTCTTACACCAGATATGTTTTTCAAGCTAAGATCTACAACAGTTTTCCCCTTCCCCAAATTCCATTAAATCATTTCTTTCCATGGCTGCTCCACCTCTAAAAATATTTGGATGTTGGAGCTGGAACCTAGATTTTGGCAAACCAAGCTCATAGTTTTGTAATGAAAATTTCTATACTTTAGTTTTGAAAAGATAAGATTCTACCCCTTATTGTATTCATCCCATTAAAGGACTTTCTTCGAAACTTTGAAAGGAAAGAGAAACTGAGATGGGGAAATGCAGAAAAGAAGGAAGGGAAAAGTAAAAAAAGAAAAAAATATATATGTATATACATATAAAAAAGATAGTTAAAATAGTTATACTACTAATTTCTCTTAGTTCATTGAAAAGTTTGTGCTAATATATTGTTTGGACAATTAAATGTTGATATCTTATACTCTGAGTAAATAATTTAAAGATAACAAGATGCAATGTATTAACCATTGTTATCCTCTTGTTTTGAAATTTTTTTTCTCTTTTAAAAAAAGGCAAGTACAATAAAAAAAGGACTTCCTTCATAGAATTATAGTGATATTTTGGTCAGTTTTGTGCCCAGTCACATCTAATTATAAGCTACAAAGCCACTGATATGTGTAAAATATGTACAATATGTTGTACAATATGTACAATATGTACAAAATTTGTACAGTATGATTCAGTAGAGATCAGAATACTTTGTGTATTCAGAAAATTACTAATAGTAACCTATCTGAATTTTTAAAGAGGTTTATTTTATTCCTTTGACTAAATAAACACAAATTGGTTGAACTAAAATTTTCTCATTTTAAAAACAAGTATATTTCAGAAACATGTTTGATATTAAATAACATTGATGATTTCAGCTTATTACACTGTGTATAGCTGGGGATGGTGGCAGTAGTCTATAATGCCTGTACTTGGGAGAATGAGGCAGGAGGACTGCAAGTTCAAGAACAATCTGGGCTACCATGAGACCTTTCTCAAAGAAAACCAAACAAAAAAATTTATTCTCTGAATTATCTTTATTTATCTGGCCCTTGGAAGTTGTAAAATCCTTTAGGTCTTGATGTTACACGTCTTTCCTCTATTGTATGCCTTATATTTTTATAGCTTGATGATTATTATTTTTCCCATGAAATTAAATAAATAAATATGGAAATCCTGATTGTGTTCATTTTCTATTTTAAGTTTATAGTTAAAGTTTATAGTATAATTCAGATATGCATAATGATCACATTCACTGTAGAGAATTTGGACCTGTACATGATATGTCTTATTTTGCCTTTTTCCCATTTTCCTCCCCTCTCTTCAACCCCTCTTCTCCTCCTTATTTACAGTTTTGTTTCTATTTTTTCCTTCCACTCCTACCCAATTCCACTTTCCCTTTGAGCAATTATTTCCTATTTCACAATATCTACTACATATTTTGGTTTTTACTTCCATGTTGAGTTTCTCATACCAGAGAGACAGTGTAACATTTATACATATGTGTACAATTTATTTCACTTAATAGTATGGTATCAAGGTCCATCCATTTAGCTATAAATGTCTCAAGTTTATCTTCTTTATGGCTGAGTAGTACTCCATTGTATAAAAAATCCACATCTTTTTTATCCATTCGTTGATAGGCATTTGGGTTGTTTCCAAGATTTAGCTATTGTAGACTGTGCTGCTGTAAACATGGGTGCACATATATTGCTATGGTGTGATGCTTTTAATTCTTTTGAGAAGATACCAGGAAAATAAATAGCTGGATCAAATGGAACCTCTAGTCCTAGTTTTTTGAGGAATATCTACACTGATTTCCACAGTGGTTGCACCAGTCTACACTCCCATCAACAGTGAAGAAGCGTTCTTTTTTCACCACATCTCTGCCAGCATTTGTTATTGGTTTATTTGTTAATAATAGCTATTCTTTCTGGAGTGAGATGGAATCTTAGTGTTGCTTTAATTTGCATCTCTACAATAATGTGTGATGTTGAACATTTTTTCATGTGCTTATTTGCTAAGAGTCTTCATTTCAGATACTCATTTTTGGATTGGGTCTTTATATTTGGGGGGGGTCTGATTTTTCAATTCTTCCTATGTTCTAGATATGAGTCCTTTTTTTTGAAAAACAGCTGACAAAGGTATTTTCCCAGTCTGTGAGTTGTCTTTTCACTCTGTTGGTGATTTCTTTTGCTGTACAAAAGCTTTTTAATAAGATAAGATCCTGTTGATTTTTTATAGTACTTCCTATGTAGTTGGGGCTTGTTTATGAAGTCTTTGCTTATATCTATTGCTTCAAGAGTTCTACCTCTTCTCTCTTTCAGCAGATTTAGGGTTTATCTTTTAATATTTAGACCTTAGATTCTTTCTGACTTTAGTGAATGATGATAATACATGGATCTAGTTTTAGTTCCGGGCACGTGGAAAGCCGGGTTTTCCTGCACTAATTTATTAAAGAGGCTTTTCCTCCATGTGCGTTTGGCTTCTGTGTTAAAGATAAGATGGCTGAGTGTCTTTGAAGTTGTTTCTGCCTTTTCTAATCTGTTCCATTGATCCTCTGGGATTTTTCTCTTTGAGTTTTTGTTTATATGTTTTTGCCAGTACTATACCGTTTTTATCATAGTACCTCTGTGGTATAATTTCAAGTCAGGGATTGTGATGCCGCCTGCTTTGCCTTTGTTGCCCACAATTGTTTTTGCTATCCTAGGTCTCTTGTGGTTCCAAATGTATTTTAGGAATGTTTTCTCTAGTTCTGTGAGGTATACTAATGGTATTTTGATTTGAGATTGCATTAAATCTGTATAACAATTTTGGGAAGATGGCCGTTTTTACTATGTTCTTTCTACCTACCCATGAGCAAAAGATATCTATTTTCTGATATCCTCATCAATCTCCTTTTTCAGAGTATTATAGTTTTCAATGTAGAGATCTTATACTTCCTTTGCTAAATCGATTCCTAAGTATTTCATTTTTTATGCTATGGTGAAAAATGTGATTTCCCTGATTTCTCTCTCAGTGAATTTGTTATTCATGTACATGAATGCTATTGAGTTTTGAGTGTTGACTTTGTTTCCAGATATGCAACTGAATCTGGTCATTATATGTAGAAGTCTTTTGGTAGAGTTTTTGGGTTCTTCTGTGTAGAGTATCATGCCATCTGCAAATAGAGACAATTTAACTTCTTCCTTTTCTATCTTTTTTCCTTTTCCTTCTTTCTCTTGTCTAATTGCTCTGGCTAATGTTTCCAGAACTATATTGAATAAGAATGGTGATAATGGACATCCTTGTCTTGTTCTTGATTTTAGAGTGAAAACTTTAAGTTTTTGACCATTTAGTATGATGTTGACTATTTGTCACCATATATGGCTTTTATCAGATTGAGATAAAGACCATCTATTCTAGTTTTCTGTATATTTATATCATGAATGGATATTGAACTTTGTCAAATGCTTTGTCTGCATTTATTGAGGTGATCATGTGGTTTCTGTCTTTAGTTCTGTTAATATGGTGCATTATATTTATTGATTTGCATATGTTGAACCATCCTTGCTTCCCTGTGATGAATCCTACTTGGTTATGGTGCATAATCTTCTTGGTGATTTCCTGCCCTGTGTTTACCAGTATCTTGTTCAGGATTTTTGTATCTGTGTTCATTAGGGAGACTGGCATGTAGTTCTCTTTTTTGATTGGGTCTTTCTCTGGTTTTGGGTTCAGGATAAAGGTAATATTTGTTTCCAGGAATGACTGTGGGAGTATTATTAACTTGTTAATTTCATTAAAGAGTTTGACAAGTAATGGAATTACCATAAGTTCTGTAAGTTTCTTATAGAATTCAGCAGTGAAACCATCATCAGGTCCTGGGCTTTTCTTTGTTGGTAAATTTTTAATTACATTTTCAATTTGTGTTTCTTTGTTGATATTTTGTCTAGTTGATCTACCTATTTATTTGTGACAATGAAGTATTAAGGTCCCCTATTACAATTGTGTTAGTGATTAATTGTGTTAGATTTTTAATTTCTGTTAATACTCGTTTTACATAGGTAAGTTCCTCTGTACTTGGTGCATATATATTTATGGTTGTTATCCCTTCTTATGGTATACTGTTCTTGATCTCTTTTGATCAGTCTTGGGTTGAAGTTGACACTGTCTGTGAATAGAACAGCTACCCTTGTTTTTTTTTCTGGGTTCCTGTCTCATGGAATATTGGTTTTCTTTTTTTTTTTTTTTTT